>JASANB010006841.1:0-188529 GCA_030248155.1 Sabatieria punctata
ACACGAAATGATTCCAGTCGATGAAGAGTTTGAAAGCCAACAAACAGAATCTGACAAATCAGAGTCTACCAAATCAGAGTCTGACCAGTCAGAGCCCGATAAAGGAGAGAAGTACTGGGTATTTTTACTTAGAGAAACTTTTGCCAACATGAATTTAAAAAGTTATGAAGGACTACTGAAGGAACCATTGTTCAGTGAGTTTTTGGACCAGCTGCACACTTCAGGAAAAACTGAAGTTTGCGACATATTTCCAAGATGAAGATGAGGTATACACTGCCATCTTGAATACTTCTAATAACTATATGGAAAAAGATCTCGATGAGGACGACGCGATTGAGAAAGCTTGGGATGAACGCAAGTTTCTGGTGAAAAAGTTTATTCGCGACAATAAAAATCTAATTGAGCAAGCATTTGTCGATGAAGAACAGGCTAGTGATGAAGAATCTGAAGAAGCGCAAATTGAAGAAGAGCAGAATGAAGAAGAACAAGCCGAAGAAGATATTGACTGAACTTTTGGTTGTTTGGTAAAATTCCAGCCAAGTTTTGGCGGGAAAATTAAAATTTAGGGAAATACCGGTGTGATCTGAGCAAAGTGATCTGAACAACAGTCTGACAAGTAAAATAATTTTATTCATACATAAATGTAGATCGCACAGCAGCAATGGGCTTCTTCCTCACTCTCTTTTTCTGTCTCCGGTTTTTCAACAGCTGTCTGATGCAACAGTTTCGTTTCCACCTCATTCTTGGTTTTCTCGATTTTCGACCGTTTCTTAGTGTTGGACCTTGTTGCCTGCTTTCGTTTTCTTATTGGTTTGGATATTTTATCCTTGCCCACTTCTTTTTCAGACTTGTCGATTACCTCTCCAAGGAGTTCTGCCAAATCGATTTTACTGTCACAGATTCTTGATAAGACAAACACATTCAATGAACAATTTTTCAAAAGTCTAGGTTTTTATACTGAAACATAAACCAGCTGAGTTTACATAAACTGTTAGCAAAATATACAGTTGTGTGAAATTTAGGGAAATAGTGCAATACTGGCAATCTTATTGCAATATTGCCAATGCTCAGTGTGATTTCAGTAAGCTTGGTGTTTTCTGGCATAGGGCGATATAGTCAATATGTACACCACACAGCTGCCCAAACTATAGGGAAATAGCGCAATGCTGGTGAAATCTCTGTAAAAGATCGAGAAGATTGACGGAAGATCGACAATCTTTGTGAGATTTAGTGAATCCTAGGGTCGAGAATTTGAATCTCGAAATCCTGAGGGTTTTTCACGAATTGGCAGCCAATGCTCTGTCAAATAATGGTCTCTCATGTCTGGGCGCCGATTCTAAACTTGTTTCTTCTTGTATTTCTTTATTTTTGTATTTTCTTTTCAATTATTTTTACGAATTTTTACGTTTATTTTTAGTTATTGTACTTTAAATTATTATTTACTAATGTATTTAATGTATCTGACTCAAATACCCATGGTGGAAGAGAAAAACCAGGAACAACTAAACACACTAATTTATTTATTAGTTGGTCCCCAAAAGTATTGAACGAAGTTTCCAATTCTGAAAGTTTGAATTTCGCGCCAAAAAGTACCGGCCCAAAATTCAGTTTTTAAAGTCAGTTTAAAGTTTAAAGCCTTGGTGGAGTTAGACCAGCTGGTGACAGTTGACTAATAATTCTGTGTGGAAGGTGTTTTAAAATATCCTGGCCCACCTTCACCTCATTAAGTGAAACATATTGTAAATCGCTCGTGTGTTGGTGTTAATAAAAACGCAATATGGATTTACAAACATGGCGCGTAATTCAGTCGGCCGCCCGCTTATCTCTAGAAGCAAAAAGCAAGCTTGGCTGCAGCTGGCACTAAATGAAAAGCAACATTTCCACTGGTAAACGACGTTGAAGCATAAAAGCTGCAGAGTTTTAGTGGCAGAATTGGAGTGGCCGGACCGGCTGCGTCACCCAGCTAAAATCTGGCTGAAATACATTGCCGTTACTAATCTAATCTACCGCTTGGGGCGGGGCTGAGTCATAAGGGGCGGAGTCTCTAGCCGGCGCGGCTTATCTCGAGACGGTTGTGACGTCACTGCACCCCTCCAGTGGACCGGGGCATACTACTGAGCACATATCTATGTAGTTCACAGTTCCACAAGTTCCAAGAAAGTGCCACATGTTCATATTCAGTTCGTCACGCTCTGTTTCCAAGTTCTAACCTACCTCAATGGCTGTCAGGCCCCGAGGACGTCCCAATGAGTGATCCATAAACACTTTAGTCTGTTCATTCATTGTATCGCTTCTCTTATCTAGTAAACTCTCTTCATTACGTGAAATGATATTAGTGTGTTTTAGGCACCCAGTACTGGCGCTGGTCACAATGTAGCAGGAGTGGCAAACGTCTTTCCAGCAGTTGGAACAGGTATTCATAGTTCGATGGGTGCAGTTCAAGACCATGGCTCCCGCATCAATGCTGCTCAAGCGCTAATGAACCAGGTATTGGTCAAAGCTTGATTGTACCTAAAGCTTGATTTAGTGCACCTTACAATGTTTCTTGAATGCATTTAAAGGCAATGGTGTGAATATTCATCAAAACTTCCGCGTTCAAGCTGAACAAGCAATTTTTCAGAACAATAAAGTTAGCAGCAAAGTGGACGATGTACTAGGAAGTGCGGAAAACACGGAAAAAATGGTGAAACATCTGAATGAACTGTCTGGAATGCAACTAAATAAGTTGGATTCGATATCTAGCCAGGGCCAAAATATTCTGCACGGTGTAGCTGAAACCCACAATCAGCTGAGTAAGTTAATGAATCAAGCCAATGAGCAGGGCAGCCAATTGTCGCACATCGAACGATTGACAAGCACCCAGGTAGCCCAGATGAAACAACTGATGGCACAAAGTGGCGCCATCCAGTCTGACGTCGCTGCAGTGCATTCAGTTGTGAATAACGTCAACAACCAAGTGAAAGTAAACAACAGAAAGTTGGATAAATTGGCTAAGATGTCTGCCGATCTCAAGAAAGCTACGGAGGAACAAAAAAGGGAGATAGTTGGAAAGATCTTGAGGTGCGTATTTTTATTTGTTGCACCATGCTTAACATTTTCAAAGCTGTAAATGACACTATTTTGATACTATCTATACATAGGCAAACATAGGCTAAGGGTTGGGCTTGAGGTGTTGGGCCCTGCTATGCCATGTGGCCGCTACCCTCACCCTAACCTGCTCAGCAGCCAATACCCCATAAACGCCCTCAAAAGTTTAAAATTCATCTCTTGCTCAAACAGTCAGACCTGCAGACAGTTTGTAACACTACTGCTGTCATGTGTAAGCTAAATTTTCAGTTCTGCCAAAGATTTAAAGAAGGATATACACACTTTGGACCACCACCTAGACAAAGGAGTACAAAAGTTGAGTGATAAAATAGATGGAGTATTTAATGACGTCACTGCTGGGGTTAGCCATCTGAGCCAACAAATTGATCACATGCAAACAGTAATCAGCAAAGCCTTGAGCATTATCATGCAAGGTCAACTTGAAGAGGACACTAAAAAAGCCAGAGAATGTTTCAGGAATGTGAGAGTCTCTTCCTTTCATCTAACTAAACGCTGAATGGAGCCACGGTATACTGTTATATTTCAGTTTGAAGAGCTGGGAGATGATCATATCTATAAGAGCATGAACCAGACAATGAAGAAGACCCACTGTAAAACTTCTAACACTGCCTTCGAATACTTTCATAAACGATGCGCCTGTCCAATCCATTTCTAGTTGCGATCTGATAAAACCCAAGTAGAGTCCCAAAAACTACTCTTAAGCCTGATGAGCCCTTCACCAAGCACAAATACAATAATGTTTCAGAAAACATAGGAATCCTTATTACAGGTAGTTACAGCATAATGCCGCAAAAAGTAGGTACACTGAAATCTTAGTACTGGATAAAGCAAAATGTTTTGGTAATTTAGGTTAATTCTTACCGCATAAAACTTAAGTTTAGCCAGAAAATAGATAGCTTATTAATTCCTGGCGCTCCAGCTCCAAACATGGTACTGTGTCGCATTTTTCCCATACATACTAAATTAGAAAACATTGTGAGCAAAGTTCAGCTGACGAGCTCAGCTTTCGAGTTTGACTCTCTGTGACCATCAGGCATAGAAGTTTTACGGTATCCAGTAGCAAAGACAACAATATTTGATCATTATGATGGAACTTCTGACACCGAGAAGTTCACGAACAAATTTCGAGGACTGCTTAATCCTCATTTTCTTCAGTCACATCCTAAACAAAAAGAATTTCTTGGAAAAGTTGTCAAGAAGCTAAATGATCACAAGACAGGAGTGATGCACTGCTGGGAGGAGTTCAGAGCTGTGTTCAGCCCAGCTAACGGACCCATTACAGTGCGCGACTTTTTCCGCAAACTGTTACAACAGTGGATTACAGCTGTATGTTCCCCAACACTGTAGAATGATGTTTAGTTAGCGCTTCTTATTTTGCAGTATGGAAACAAAAGCTCTGTAACGACCAATGAAGCTGCTTTGAAAGCTCTCAGAAAGATGCCATCAGTAAGAGATCATATGCTGGCTCAGGTGACCCAGCTCTATATCTGGGCTACAATTGGGCAAATCGGAGAGCTTGTTCTGAAAAACGTTACTGATAAATCTGAAACCATAAAGAAGGTTTGTGTGACTTTAGTCATATGGTTATCTAGATCATAGAAAGAACGATGTGCCAAGTAGAGATGTCCTTAGACCAGAATTTTTGGTTCAGACTCATCAGTTTTATAAATTTTGTGGCCAAGCTTGAGATTATACCGAACTTCGACAATTAAAAATTTGCAATATTATATAATAAGCAACTAAATTTGCACAGAGCTGCTACTGAAAGTACATCTGATCCTGATCCTGATATGGACCATGTTTATAGAATATTCAGTGCGATCCAATCTGGATCTGAGTAAGATATCTAGCGAATATGGAGACATTCAGATGCAGCTTGGCCATGAGTAGTCAACACTATACTATCCCGTGTGTCCTGTGGGTTACCCTGTTGAAGGCACGAATAGGGTATGGGGTGTCCTGAGCTGTCCAAACAAAAGTGCAGTGGAATTTCAACAACAACAGCAACATGTCATTCTCTTTCAGCTAACCCATTTATCCAGGCGTCACCAGAAAGCAGTGGCAGTGATTGCAACTCACTATTTGGAATCATTCCCACCATGTCTCCAGACCTTAACAATCATGGAAGGTCTGAGACGACGTCGTCTGATCTGCGACACAACTCCATTTGACTATAACCCTGGCAATAATAAATACAGACATGATACAGACACATGTGGAAAGTATGACTGTCATTCGTTTGTGAAAGCAAGCTATTCTGTGGGCACCAAGTGCAGTTTCTTCTGTTTGGATCAACCGATGCCGCACCAGCATGAACGGGTTAAAGATTTTATCTGTCAACACGATGGAACCTGGTCTGACACTGATAAACAGCAGAAGAAGTCTTTGCAAATATGTATTGCACTGTCAACTGGAGTGTTCTTGCATTATGGTGAGTGAATGTTAGCATAAATAATCTGTATTAAACAGATTCTACTCTCTTGCTTTGCTTAAGACGCAATTTCTGAGAGGATTCAGGATTGCTCCCAAATTGGCCTGGGTCACATCACCGATTTTGCTCATTTTTACATACATAGAAGTATGTGTCAGAAATCTGCGAAGCCCAAGTATGAGCCCCACTGGACCACAGAGAGTGCCAGGGCGCCCTTCCAAAGTAGGGGCGGTTGAGCCAAAAATCCACGATTCAGGAGTCTACTTCAGACCAGCGTTATACACTCAAAATTTGTGCTAGGTTGACACTCAATTCACCAACAGGTCCGCAATGTCATGCAATTTAAAAGAAAGCAAAAGCATGAAGGTAGCCGAATTGATGAGAACGGTATCATGTCTTTTCCTCGCGGACAGTTCCTCGCGCAACAGTTCCTCACCGACTTTTCCTCGCGCGACTTTTCCTAGCTATGACTTTTCCTCACGCGACTATTCCTCACGCGACTTTTCCTCATATGGATAAAAACGTTCTTTTCTATTTTGTACATTTACGGAATAACAACTTTTCGGCTGTTATCTACAGCCGAATAACACAAACATGCTACACACTGCGAAAAGTTATGGACATGACCAGAAGACAGCTCGAAATCAGTCATGATAAAGGTAGGGGACAGCCCCGGTTGAAGCTGCTTAGCCTTGACCAGCATCAACTGGTAGGACTCTTCTGTTTTGCTGGGCACATGGCAGTAAGCATGAGGGTGCATGGCGCCAAAGTATCCAGGATTTCTATAGAGTTATGCAAAACTCCATTTTGAACATGTCCATTTCACAGAAAAGTGTCTAAATTCAGGGGATATCTAACGCCTTAGACTCCAAGTGATGAAAGGAAAGAGCTTCAATTTAGACAACTGCCACAAGCTCAAACGCCAATATTCTTAGTGTAGTTTTGGAGAAATCTATTTTTTACTGAGCTTTCTGCTGGTAGTCTGATATCCCGATCCCACTATTCAGTTCTGCAAAAATCACATCGATTTTTACCTATTTTTTAGGCTTTTTGGACGATTTTCTGGAGACCGACCAAATTAGGTTCACCTTCTATAGAGATAAACTTGTCTATCGCACTTATGTAGTTTTCTGCATGTTTACGCGCGATCAGTAAACAGAGAGATAAAAGAAGACTGTGAGCACAGGTCCCGGTCAGGGGCCAATTTCTCACTTTACAAGTAAAATGTCAAGTACAAGTCAAGTACAAGTACAAGTCAAGTACAAGTCAAGTGAAAGTCAATTTCTCACCTCACAAGCGTTTACTTGACATTTACTTGACATTTACTTGTACTTGACAACAACTTGATAAAGACTTGACATTTACTTGACAATGCCGTCAGCGGCTGAATGGCCATTTTACAGCTGATTCCGTCTGACTACTCGCGGAAACAATATGGACGAAGCTTACTGGAGTATGGAGGGTTGACTGGGTGAGACACAACAAGTAGAATTGCTATGTTTACTCTGTTAAAAGGAAACATTTACAAATCGGCATGCCATATGTTGAACAGTTTAACGCTTAAATACGTCGAAATTTGTTTGCCTTCAGTAGACTTTGAACCCGCAGATAGCCTTAGGGGCTTTGCGGTTCTGGGTCATTTATCCATCTTAGCCCGTGGCGGGCCACCTACCCACCAAAACTAACCTATGTTACATACATGTGCATGCCTTAAACTGACTTTTCTTTCTGGTACTACTTGGATAGACCCGCCCAGACTCCAAAAAGTTGACGTTGACTCTGACTAACCCAAGAAAATTGGTTGATTCTTCCAAATCTTTCACCCCGACCCCTCCGGACCTATTTTCTGGCTAGTGATGCTAACTGCGTTAAATACGATTGTTTTCCGTCGGTACTTTGTTATCGGCACGTTTACTTTTCATTTCGATGCATTTTGTTTGCTTCATATCCGTTAGTTTTGTGTTTCGTTCTCACTTGACAACCATTTATCGGTCGCAAGAGACTGATAAAATTTTACAAGTCAAGTAGATAAATTTGAGAGGTGAGAAATTGAACACTTGACATTTACTTGACATTTACTTGACATTCACTTGACATTCACTTGTAAATTGGCCACTTGACTTGTAATTGACTTGTACTTGACTTGACAATTTTCAGAGGTGAGAAAGCGAAAATTGATAAAATTTATCAAGTTTGCTTGTTTTGTCAAGTACAAGTCAATTACAAGTGAGGTGAGAAATTGGCCCCAGGTGTTCATTGCTATCAAAGATGATTTACAACCGGCTAACTGATTGTCGCCGACCGACCAACTGACCTGTGCCCTATGTAGGCTTGATAAGAACATACTGTTGGCTTGGAATATTTATTCCTACAAGGAAAAGTCGCGCGAGGAGAAGTCATAGCAAGGAAATGTTGCGCAAGGAAAAGTCGGAGAGGAACTGTCACGTGAGGAACTGTCCGTGAGGAAAAGACGTGTAGCCGATGAGAACAGAACGGACAGTTTATAGGGTATGTGTTTAGCATGTTTGGAACTGTTGGAACCATAATATGTTTGTCATAAGTTGTTATAAGTAATTGCAAGTACAGGAACAGATCATCTGTTCTTGCTGAACTGAAAAGAAATCGGCGTGCTTCTGGTGAAATTGCAATTTTTCGCAAAAACAATTGCCACAATCGTCATCAGCATAAAAATTGACCCAGAGAATAAATTTTTGTCCAAATTTATCGAAAAATTTTTTTTCGCCCAACACTTCCAGAGCAACACCCCCATCCAACTTAGGCCAGACCCTCCTGGATGGGAACCCCCCAGTTTTTTTACACATACTTATACATATATATGTATGTAAAAATGAGAAATGAGCAAAATCGGTGATGTGACTCAGACCAATTTGGGGAGGCTCCTGTATCAGATCCTGAATCCTCTCAGGAATTGCGTCTTCACTAGCACTAGACTCACTGTATTATGCAACTTATCAGAAAATACACAAAAATCTTCTTCGAAGAATTCAAGAAGGTTCAAGTATAGTGATGCAACCGGGAGCAGAATACCGGGATTCGGGAAAACCGGGATTACAGGGAAATGAGGATACTGGGAAAAACCGGGAAATACCGGGATTACCGGGAAATCGATGCAGCATGATACAACATAAATGTTTTCAACATCCGGCTTAGCTATTGATACCATTTCTAGTTGGTCTTCTTAAGAATTTTCTCTCATAATGGGCTAAACTACAGTAAACTGTGAGATCAGATTTATGTTGAATGATTTAGTGAGTTGGTTTGGCAGGCACCAGGGAGCTCGATGCCAATTGGACCAAAAAAGTTTTGTATGAATAGCCAATCAGTGAATGGTTTTGCTCAATTGCAGGCCTTTATAAGGTTGGAAACTTAGAAACAAAGTTTACGGCCTGAACCAATATAAAGATATTTGGAACAAAAGGAAAAGCTGCAAAACATGGCTGTTCGCTTAAATTGAGCAAGTAGCAGTCATTTGAAAACTTATTCTTTAAGTTTTGCGTGCCGCTGGTACTGGTGAAAAACGTTGGTTATACAGCAGATGTCACTGAAATACATAGTATCTGCAAAAACCTGTCAATACTGCTGTAAAATATATTTTGCGGTATTCCCGGTATTTTCCGGTATTAGAGGATGTGAACGTCCTTTGGGAAATACCGGGATCCGGTTGCATCACTATTCAAGTATCATGGACTACTGTTTATCAGAAATTGAATGACACTCAATAATTCATACATTGAATTCTATAATTGCATCGTGTGACACAACTTCTGAGAGGACTTAGGTTTACTGCCCATTTCGATCTGAGTGACACAACCACTGATTTTCAGATTTTTGCACATATTTAATAGATGTGACGAAGAAATAAAAAGTTGTGCAAACATAAGCTGGCATTTTCATGGATTTTTCAGCTGAAATTAAATTATGATTTTAACTTTTTTGAAAAAAAAATACCCGAACCATGAGTATGTCACCAAGTCACCCCAACCCAGCTGAACCTTACTACTCACAACAATTCACAGGCTGTCAAAATGCCAAAATTCAAAGCATGATTGCTTATTTCGAGAAAAGCCCCATCAACTATAGTAAAATTGCGGAATTTGAGGAGTTCGAAAAAATCGGTTCTCTGCTCAAAAACTAAGCAGAAAACCCAGTGATATGAAGATTCGATTGACACCGCTTACAAGTTCTAGCCTTTCAACATGTGGCTCTAGCCAATGAAGGCGCGTTTCGGGTACTTCTGGTTGAGCTATGCCACCCTTCCCACAACCTGACACCACAGACAGGAGTACACTACTCTGACCTACAGGACTGCAGCTGTGCTGAAACCTTTTAGCTGCCAGTTGTAACAAAAGTCAAAACCAGCTTGGTGTGTCAAACAAAAATGTATTCAAAATAAACGTCAAAATACCCAAACCCCACATGCTATTACATTTTCTTGGACTTTTTGCTGTTAAAGGCTCATAAAAGAAACGCCCATCTCACGGATTAACTCTTATAGCAAGCACTACACTATCTACAGGGTGTCTCAGAAAAAATGATCACATTTCTTTTTACTGCGATTTCCGCAAATTTTGACCAACTAGGCTGAAATTTGGGGCATAGGTGCCAAAATTCGGGGAATTTTATGTGTTAAAGTTTGGTGCACTTGGCCTGACTCATTCCCGAGAAATTTAAAAAAAGTGAAATTTGGTAATTTCAATAGTGAAAGCGGTTACCGAAAAATGATCAGATTTCTTTTTCCTGTATCTTTCGTAATTTTTGTCGGAATTGGATGAAATTTGGAGTGTAAACGCAGAAATTGAGGGTAATTCGTGTGTAAAAAGTTGACTCATGAACTCCAACGCTATCGTTAGAGTTTAGGTGATAATGAAATGTAACGTTTTTCGGTGACCGGCTTTCACCATTGAAATTACCAAATTTCACTTTTTTTGAATTTCTCGGGAATGAGTCGAGCTAAGTGCACCAAACTTTAACACATAAAATTCCCCGAATTTTGGCACCTATGATCCAAATTTCAGCCTACTTCGTCACAATTTGCGGAAATGGCAGTAAAAAGAAATGTGATCATTTTTGAGACACCCTGTAAGTAGTACAGGGGGTGAGACTGGCGGGCAAAAATCTGATTGGTCCAAATTAAGCTCCGCCCACTTTCGACAGAAAAATTTTTACTTTTCTGTTTTTACTTTTCACTTTTTATTTTCTACTTTTCTGATTTTCATTTTTACTTTTCTGATTTTCTATATTTCATTTCTACTTTTCATTTTTTACTTTTCGGTTTCCATTTTCTGATTTTCATTTTCTGCTTTCTATTTTTACTTTCAACTTTTCATTTTTTTTCAACCTTTAATTAATTCGGCGGCGCTTAAGTTGGACCAGTCAGATTTTGCGCGACAGTCTCATGTGGAATAAAAAAAGTTTTCGCTAAAAGATAAATTTTAAAAGGCTGTTTCTAAAAAGGTTTCTTGAAACACAAGCAGGACGGGTTTACGTCTTTCCAGGTGAAATCGTTAAAACTATGCAAAAGTTTAAACTGATCAAAGGCCTCTTACGTAATCTTGGTGAAACACGAGCAGGACGGGTTATCGGTAGAGGAGAATGTTTATTGCCTGCTTCCAATCTTTTGAAAGTGAGGTTAGAAAATTACTTTAGTCACTAACAACAGTTGCATTTCCGAAAGTAAATGTGCAACTACAAATTGCAAACAGGATAGCATAGCAAATGCCCCAATGATTTTTGGGCTTCACTCAAATATTCCATCCTTGGTGGGTTCTAAATCGATTTTCAAGATTTGTCAAGCGAACTTAGTTAGTTAGTTAGTTAGTTAGTTTATTCGTCCAAACACAAACAAACTTTTATTAAGTTTGGCCCCAAAATTCTGACTGCGATTTTATAAGTTACTACCACGGCAATCTCCAGGCATTCACGGTGGCGCAGGGTATAGGAGCTCGCGGCCACCTAAACCCAGCCCACGGCTCTTCTGGGAGCCCATTGGCCGGCCGAGAGGGCCTCCGCACACCTGTTTAACCAATGAGGCCGGCCAGGGTGGGTGTGCGCCCCAGAACTTGGTAACCAACAGGTGACCATCGGCAGCGCCGGCGGGCCTCAGCTAGTGTCAATTAATTAGCTGGTCATCGGCCACCAAATTAGCGCGCTGCTGGGGCTGGATTAGCATTAATCAATTGGTGTGGGCCGCTCAGCATTACACTGCGCCAATGTGTTCCATTTTTTGGGTGGTTAGCAAACATAAGTCCAAATGCAACCCCCAAACTATAAGTGAAAGTACAAGCGCAGGTGCAGACACAAGTGCAAGTGTAAACGAAAGTGAAAGTGTAAAAGCAAGTGAAAGCAAAAGCGCAAGTGAAAGCGAAAGTGCAAGTGTAAACGAAAGTGAAAGTGTAAAAGCAAGTGAAAGCAAAAGCGAAAGCGCAAGTGAAAGCGAAAGTGCATGTATAAATGCAAGTGTACATGTTGCATGTGTGTGTGTGCAAACGAACGAACAAACGAACAAACGCACTAATGATTGACTCATTTTATGGCTCATTTTGACTCATGATTGACTCATTTTGGCTCCTTTTGACTCAGGATTGGCTCATTTTGACTCATTTTATGGCTCATTTTGACTCATTTTGGCTCCTTTTGACTCAGGATTGGCTCATGATTGACTCATTTTGACTCATTTTGGCTCCTTTTGACTCTGGATTGGCTCATTTTGACTCATGATTGACTCATTTTGACTCATTTTGGCTCCTTTTGACTCATTTTGACTCATTTTGGCTCCTTTTGACTCAGGATTGACTCATTTTGGCTCCTTTTGACTCAGGATTGGCTCATTTTGACTCATGATTGACTCATTTTGACTCATTTTGACTCCTTTTGACTCAGCATTGACTCATTTTGGCTCCTTTTGACTCAGGATTGGCTCATTTTGACTCATGATTGACTCATTTTGGCTCATTTTGACTCATGATTGGCTCATTTTGACTCATGATTGGCTCATTTTGACTCTTTTTTATTAAATCTTTCATTAGTTATACATATGTGTGCATGAATGTATACATAAATATACGTTTAAATACGAAAACCCGTCGCAATTATGTTTCAGTAAAATGATGTAAGGCCTTCCATAACAAACTAAATTTTCTCAAACAAAAAAGGGTTGAAAATGTATGATTGCAAAATGTGTCTGAAGTCATTTTCGTCAAGTTCGAATAGAGTGAGACATGAAAGAAGATTTCATAACATTCCATCCATGATGGATGAAGGAGACAGTGACAGTGCGGCATCTGATGTTAGTAGTGTTGATGAAAGTGAGAAACCAAATGAAGAGCCCATTGACACATCAGAAGATGAGACAGATGATGACAGTACACTAGATCTATGGCGAATCGTCATTGCAGAAAGCTGTAGTCAGTTCAAAAAAGAGCTTGAAGCTCCACAACAGCTGCTGAAAGAACCGTATTTGACGGAATTTTTGGAATTAGTTCGCTTGAACATAAAAAAACGTGTTAAATTTGTGAAACTCCTACAAAATGAAGACAAGACTTATGGACAAATATGCGATACAGCAGACAAGTATGAAAGAGAGCACGATTTTGAGGAAGAAGAAGCGATGGATAAAGCATGGCACAAACGAAAATTTCTGTTGCGCAACGTCATCAAGAAAAATATTGATGTAATTGAAACATGCCTGTACCCAAACGAAGGCAGTGAAGAAGACAGTGATGAAGATATTGCTGATGTATATGGCAATAACGTTATAGAATAGGCTCAAAAAAAATAAAATGCTATGCAGTCCTTTCATTACTGAGTAAACAGGTTTTCGAAATATGATATTAAGAAATCTATTCATGTGTACAAGTTGAACGCCTTACACAGTTGATTCGCTTAGTTAAGAATATATACAGTAACTTAGCCAACAATTGCACAACAACTGTGTTGTGTGGCAACCAATTGAGTCAATCATGAGTCAAAATGAGTCAATCATTAGTGCGTTTGTTCGATTGTTCGTTCGTTTGCACACACACACGCAACATGTACACTTGCATTTACACTTGCACTTTCGCTTTCACTTGCGCTTTTGCTTTCACTTGCTTTTACACTTTCACTTTCGTTTACACTTGCACTTGTATCTGCACCTGCGCTTGTATTTTCACTTATAGTTTGGGGGTTGCATTTGGACTTATGTTTGCTAACCACCCAAAAAATGGAACACATTGGCGCAGTGTAATGCTGAGCGGCCCACACCAATTGATTAATGCTAATCCAGCCCCAGCAGCGCGCTAATTCGGTGGCTGATGACCAGCTAATTAATTGACACTAGCTGAGGCCCGCCGGCGCTGCCGAGGGTCACCTGTTGTTTACCAAGTTCTGGGGCGCACACCCACCCTGGCCGGCCTCATTGGTTAAACAGGTGTGCGGAGGCCCTCTCGGCCGGCCAATGGGCTCCCAGAAGAGCCGTGGGCTGGGTTTAGGTGGCCGCGAGCTCCTATACCCTGCGCCACCGTGAATGCCTGGAGATTACCGTGGTAGTAACTTATAAAATCGCAGTCAGAATTTTGGGGCCAAACTTAATAAAAGTTTGTTTGTGTTTGGACAAATAAACTAACTAACTAACTAACTAAGTTCGCTTGACAAATCTTGAAAATCAATTTAGAACCCACCAAGGATGGAATATTTGAGTGAAGCCCAAAAATCATTGGGGCATTTGCTATGCTATCCTGTTTGCAATTTGTAGTTGCACATGTACTTTCGGAAATGCAACTGTTGTTAGTGACTAAAGTAATTTTCTAACCTCACTTTCAAAAGATTGGAATAAACAATAAACATTCTCCTCTACCGATATCCCGTCCTGCTCGTGTTTCACCAAGATTACGTAAGAGGCCTTTGATCACTTTACACTTTTGCATAGTTTTAACGATTTCACCTGGAAAGACGTAAACCCGTCCTGCTTGTGTTTCAAGAAACCTTTTTAGAAACAGCCTTTTAAAATTTATCTTTTAGAAGCGAAAACTTTTTTTATTCCACATGAGACTGTCGCGCAAAATCTGACTGGTCCAACTTAAGCGCCGCCGAATTAATTAAAGGTTGAAAAAAATGAAAAGTTGAAAGTAAAAATAGAAAGCAGAAAATGAAAATCAGAAAATGGAAACCGAAAAGTAAAAAATGAAAAGTAGAAATGAAATATAGAAAATCAGAAAAGTAAAAATGAAAATCAGAAAAGTAGAAAATAAAAAGTGAAAAGTAAAAACAGAAAAGTAAAAATTTTTCTGTCGAAAGTGGGCGGAGCTTAATTTGGACCAATCAGATTTTTGCCCGCCAGTCTCACCCCCTGTACTACTCCTGTACATACAGTACTGTTGGATATTTTCTGGTTGTAGAACTGCTAGTAAAGAAGCAAAGACTGAAAAAAGCGTGTGCTGCAGTGAAACCTACCTCAATTGTAAACAATTCGCTAGTCCTTGAAAACAGCTGCATTGTCTGGATGGTTACACATGGATTCGAAGCTGGTAAAGCAGCCTGCAAGAATGGTCATCTCTTCAAAGCCGATTCATATCCAAAAATTGCTCTCTTCAAGCGTCTTGTCAAGCTTAAGGTGCTGTAATATCCTATTATCAGACAGCACTGCATGTAGTGTGCGTTTGCATATCCAATTATACATAAAATTTGTATAAATATACAAATGTTTTTGGATACATATACAAACGGGCCACTGATGCAATATTGCATTATTATATACAGACAGGGTCCATTAAAATAAAACAATTCTGCGGATCTTTTACTACAAACAGCCGCAAAACTCAACTGATTTAAATGAATCCTATTTTAAAGGAAAGATAAATTAAGAGTCAGTCTCTGAACCAATCGAGTCTCAGCCCTTTGCCCTATTCAGACCCAAAATTCAAACTTTGGCCTTCAAAGCTGTAAGTTGGTACACTAATACATATCGATAGGTTATGTAACCACCGCAAAGGATTTCCCGATTTGACGCTCCAGTCCCGAGATACAGCCGTCTGAAAATCGGCTCGCTTAACTATGGGACCAAAATTTCGAACTTGAATTTCTTTCCTGCTAAAAGCAGTGGGGATTTTACGTATAAGAATTTTTGGTCGGTTTTCGATTTTGACGAAAAAAAATTTTTTCGACCCCCTTCCCGCCCCTCTAGCTCGTCTGGAACCCCCCATGTGGGTTTTTCTATTTCAGATTGTTGTAGCGCCATTTGTTAGCTACAGATTGGTGCCAAGCAGAATAGCCCACGGCCCGGAGTTTTGGAGTAAATTGACGGCAAACGGCATAAAATCGCATATTTTTCCAGATTTACTGTGGGACCATAATTTCGAACTTGAATTTCTTTCCTGCTAAAAACAGTTGGGACCTAGAATTTGGGGATTTTACGTAACTTTTAGAGTACTTTAAGAATTTTGGGTCGGTTTACGATTTTGACGAAAAAACTTTTTTCGACCCCTTCCCGCCCCCCTAGCTCGTCTGAAACCTCCGCTATGTGGGTTTTTTTATTTCAGATTGTTGTAGCGCCATTTGCTAGCTACGGATTGGTGCCAAGCAGGATAGCCCACGGCCCGGGGTTTTGGAGTAAATTGACTGCAAATGGCTGAAAATCGCATATTTTTCCAGTTTTACTGTAGGACCAAAATTTCGAACTTGAATTTCTTTCCTGCTAAAAACAGTTGGGACCTAGAATTTGGGGATTTTAGGTAACTTTAGAGTACTTTAAGAATTTTGGGTCGGTTTTCGATTTTGACGAAAAAAAATTTTTCGACCCCCTTCCCGCCCCCCTAGCTCAGTGGCGTATCCAGGATTTTGGAAAGGGGGGGTGTAAAATTTTGAAAGTGCCTGGTTGGGCCGCTGCCCAACCAGGGTAAGAAAATTTAGCAAAATTAGCCTTCAAAAACGCGTTTAAAACGCATTCCGAGCTTAAAATTAACAGGAATTAGAAGTTTTAGTAGTTTATAATGGCCTGGTTGGGCTTCTGCCCGACCAGAGCGAGAAAATTTTTAAAATTTAGGCTTCAAAAACGCATTTAGAAGGCATTCTGAGCACAAAATAGACAGTTTTAGTACAAATTCATTAGTTTCTTATATTTTTGACAGACTTTTTCTTCCTACCTCCACCGCAAAGGGGGGTGTACGTACACACCCTACACCCCCTGGATACGCCACTGCCCTAGGTCGTCTATAACCCCCTCTATGTGGGCTTCTTGGGTTAGGTGTAGCTGGGGGGAGAAAAATCAGGGAAGGTCAGAAATGGACTATACATTAATGAATTAACTTTCTTATGACTATACGACTCGGGAACGTGCCCTATACTGATGCGAACCCCTAGGGGTATTTTTATTTTTGGAAAACAGGCCCTCCGGAGCGTGCCCCGTACTGATGCGTCTCTAGGGGTATTTTTATATTTGGAAAACAGTGCCTCCGGAGCGTGCCCTATACTGATGCGTCCCCCTAGGGGTATTTTTATGTTTTTAAAACAGGCCCCCCGCAGCGTGCCCTATACTGATGCGTCCACTAGGGGTATTTTTATATTTTTAAAACAGGCCCCCCGGAGCGTGCCTATACTGATGCGTCCCCCTAGGGGTATTTTTATATTTGGAAAACCGGCCATCCGGAGCGTACCTATAGTGATGCACCCCCTAGGGGTATTTTTATATTTGGAAAACCGGCCATCCGGAGCGTGCCTATACCGATGCGTCTCTAGGGGTACTTTTTTTATTTGGCAGAACAGCCCCCCCGGGGCGTGCCCTATGCTGATTTAGTGATCATTAGACTCGCCAGGCGAAGGGCTTTCAAATGATATATGATATGACCATATTGGACGATTTTGAAATTTTGGAATTTTGCCAAAAAAATTATCGATAATCGATATTTATCAATAGAAATCGTTAATTTATAATTAATTATGATCATTAAACACATTAGTTTTTGTTTGGGATCGGTTCCTGATTTTTCTCCCCCCAGCTATACCTGATCCGGTTTCTTTATTTCAGATTGTAGCGCCATTTGTTAGCTACAGATTGGTGCCAAGCACGATAGCCCACGGCCCGGGGTTTTGGAGTAAATTGACTTCAAATGGCTGAAAATCGCATATTTTTCCAGTTTTACTGTGGGACAAAATTTCGAAGTTGGATTTCTTTCCTTCTAATAACAGTTGGGTCCTAGAATTTGGGGGTTTTACGTAACTTTTAGAGTACTTTAGGAATTTTGGATCGGTTTTCGATTTTGACGAAAAAAATTTTTTGACCCACTTCCCGCCCCTCTAGCTCGTCTGGAACCCCCCTATGTGGGTTTTTTATTTCTGATTATTGTAGCGCCATTTGTTAGCTACAGATTGGTGCCAAGCAGGATGGCCCACGGCCCGGGGTTTCCGACCAATTCCGACATAAATTAAAGAATATACAGCAAAAAGAAAAGTTTCCGTTTTTTATGCTGTTTCTATATTTAATTGAAATTTCTCAATTTCATATGTTGTTGAATTTGTCAGGATTGGGTGAATCCTGATGAACTAAACTTTAACACATAAAATTTCCACTATTTTGGCACTTGCGTATAGTGTGGGTTTGTATATTCAAATATACATATACAAATTTGTATATATATACAAATGTTTTGGATATACATATACATATACATATACAAACGGACTGCTGATGCAATATTTAATATACATATACAAACAGACTTGATATACAAACGGTTTGTATATTTTCATTTGTATATTTTTGCAGTAAGTAGTTTAGCACATTTTGGCCACTTTCGTACGGTAATTGAGATATTTCTACAGTTGCTTCAGGTGTTTTTTGTATTTTGAGCCTATGTCTTCAACTTTTCGAGAAGAATTTGTTAAATTTGCGGTTTAGCCTCGTCTGCATTAAGACCAAATATTATTCATCTTCGTTTTAGATGTATTTCGCAATGAGTTTTGCTGTTTGAAACGAAAAAATGGAATAGTAGGCATGCTCAACGACAAAATTGATAATCGAATCTAGTGTTTCCGAGTAAATTTATTTTGAAATTAAATAACTATTAAATTGCTTGCTCAGCCTTCAGAAGAAAATAACTTGCTATTAATTTGTTTGGTACTCAAATTCGGAAATTTAATTTGATACAAATGTTATTTGATATGAATTAAATATAAATTTGCTAAAATCAATACTCAATTCCTGAGGAAAAAGCTCAAAACCTGGGTCGTGTCAGTCCAAAATGAGTTGACCTTTCTTCATATGGCGCCAAATGGTCTACAAATCATCAATTAAAGAGTTGATATCTTTGCTATAGGCATGAACAAGATCATCTTTTGACTGAACTTGTTGTTTTGTAGCCAGACTTTGGTTAGTGAAGCTGCCGAACCAAACAAATTCATATCAAATTTATATCAAATTTCTAGGCCAATTTTACGAAATTTAATATAATTTTTATTTGTTCGGCAGTCATCGCGGGAAATTTAATTTGTTATTAAATTGCTATTTACTAGGTGATTTTGGCCAAAACAATTTAATTTTGTTATTTAATTTTAATTTGATCGGAAACACTAACGAATCCCGCACGTTTCCCTTTTCGTTTCATCCCAGTTTTAAACGTGTTATTAGTTTTTCAGATAAACCCGTTCAGCCATTCTCCCTATGATTCGTAATAACGATTTCAGGGGCTATTTCTGCTTAAAACTATACCTATGTAGTAGGCCTAGTAGGCCTGAATCGAAGACTAAAGCCAGAACCTAAGCCTTAACATAAACGTTAACCTAAAACTAAGGGGTGTACCTAAAGCGTAAGTTTGAATTTGTTGCTAGCATTTGTATTACTTGTTGCGCACCAGATCGGCTCCTCTCAGCTCCTTTCGTTTATTCGCACTAGCTAGCTAACTGACACTCCGGCCAAGCCTACCACGTTATATAGAGCACTATCAAATACCAGCATCAAGCAACAATAACATCTGCCAGACCCGGCTTGCCGTCACAACATAGCACATTCCGGCCTCGTTACAACTCCTGCCCTACAGTATACACTCTACGTACGGCGTTCACATCCTTCGCAACATCCCACCAAATCAAAGCTGACACGCCCACGTGCAGCATTCAAACAAGATCTGATCCCGACACTGAATATCGTGACTAACACAACAACCGTACTACACACCAATTCCTTTCACCATCATGATATCGCAACATTCCACCAGTAACATTCGTCCTCGAAAAACGTCAGAGCCATATAAGAAGCAATGCTACAAAGCAAGATAAATATGCATGAAAACCAAGGAAAGGCCGAAGTGGAATAGAATACAATTGCATGATTACAAATGAAATTCAGCACACCTCATGCGTTATCAAGTGTCAAATGAATATGGAGGAGGGTACAAATGGCAAGTGTATACAGTAATAGCTGATTAAAAAGGAGCTGAATAATGAAATACACAATTTGCAGATACCATTAAGACATAAAAAGACAAAACAGACATAGAACAATACAGATAAGCGTTCACGCAGGAACGCATACAAACAATTACCCTAACAAAACCAACTTAAAGCAATTATTAAAATAAGCACTGGTACGATTATGTAAAGGACACTGATAAGAGCAGGATATATGAAATGACAAATATTGACAAGACAAGGACGGATTAAACAGGACAAGTTTACAATAACGGAGATTACATGGACAAAACGTACATACGGAAAAAACACAGAGATACGCTGGATCATGGGAATAAGTGCGGTTTAAGCAAGAAATGTCATCGAAACAATGACAAGAAGCACATAGAAAACGAAGCATAACCTATCAAGAGACGTGATTACCTAATAATGTTTTATTGTTACATAAATGATGAATAAGACTAAGACAACAAGAAGCAACTAGCACGATTAAACAATAATACACACTGAAATCTATAATTCATTCGCTGCAACGTTGATTACAATTCTGAGTCATCTCTCATTGGCAGTTGAGCAGCAGAATATGGCGGAGGCATCTGAGCTGGTTGAATCAGCTGGTCCAACAGGCCAACTCGGTCTTGAACTTCTGTCAGCTTATCAAACAGTTGTTCGATCTGTCCCTGCATCGCAGCATTGAGAGAGCGCTGATAGGGCCAGTTGACTACGCAGTCCCTGGTGCGAGACATCATCTTGTGCTCATTGTCTTCGATGTCTCTGGTTTGACGAATGACAGTTTGTTCCAAGTGCAGAATGCGAACTTTCAAACGGTAGAGACGGCCCAAAATTTGCTTATGTTTCTGTTTCCATCCACGAAGAACATCTCGTGGTGGGGTGAAATGGACAGGTGTTTCCAGTTCATAGTGGTTGCATTGGGCACAGGTGAGAATGAGCAGAAATAGTGCGAGTCCAACGTAAATCCACCATGGCAAGGTTGAAGAAAGTGTTGAAGCGTCATCACTTACAGTTGAGGTGGAAAGGGAGGAAAAGTTGGGAGGAGGGGTCAATGAGGGGGTGTAAAATTGTGAAGCGTTGACGTTGATGGTGTGAACAGTGAATTCAGAATGTCCTTGAGGTACCAAAACACTGGGTAATGCTTGACGTCTGCGGTCGTCATCCCACAGACCCGCATCAGCTACTTGAGTAAAATGTGTGCGCAACCATACACCAAAGTTATCACCAGGTTTAGCACCACTAAAATACGGTATACTGCTTTCAGTGCTCTGGGTCTGTAGCCCGGGAAGATAAGCAGTTTGCTGTTGTGACTGCAGTTGTGCATGCACATTTTGCAAACGGTTGGCAACTTGCTGCACCTGGCCAACTGCCTGTTCCATGTTTTCCATTTGTCTCAGCTCACGTCTACGCGCTAAACGTTCACTACGCGAAGTAGTTTCTACAACGCCTCGAGCGTTTACTTCCACGGGATGTGGAATAGTGGGACGATCAGGTCGAGGGCCTACTTCAACGGGGTTTGAAGCAGTGGGACGATCTGGTGAGAACTCGGGCTCGGACTCGCGTCTGTGTGGTGGTGTTCTTTGTGGGGTGCTCGATTGAGGGAGATCGTCTCGTATTGAGGTAGCGAGACGTCTCATCGAATTTGTGACTGATGCCAATGGCGTCCGCTTTACAGGTTCAGGACCCCTAGGTGGAACCAACTCCCCAGACCGGGAGGCGACTGGCGTACGCTTCATTAGTATACATTTATAAATTCCAATGCGGCAAAAGAAAATCACAGAAATTTCAGACTCAAATTGTAATCGGCACTCTCTAACCAATATTAATTAATTTACTTGCAGCCAAATTTCAATCAGTAATATTTTGTGCCGTTTTTTTTCCTCAACAAAACGTTAGCAGTTTTAATTACTGCTGGGGCCCCTTTTTGACGTGCTAGACAACAATTCAAAGTAAAACGTGGTGCGGGCGACGATCGTATGCTAATGCGCGCTCATACAATCAAGACCAGCAGCACATGGCGCCATTTTGTTTACAACTTTTTCGGCGTTTAAGTCTAACGCTTTTCCGTCTGTAATCAATGGGGGAAAGGTGGTAAAGGTAGATAGGGTTAGGGTAGCCAATTACAGTTGGACAAATGAATTCACAGAAGGAAAAGCACGCTTTAGACGTGACAAAAATAGGTGTGGAATTTAATCTGAGAAAGGGTTTTAGGCAGAAGTTGATCGGATTTCTAGGCCCGATACAAAGACACGGCAAGTGCAGTCGTTTGACGCAAATCTTGCTTTAGAATGGACAGTCGGGAGTGAACAGGAAAGAGCCGGAAAAGGGGTTGGGCTTAGGGAGAAGAGAAAAGGACTGGGAAGGGCTGGGGATTGGACGGGAAAGGGTTAGACAGACGGCCGTGCACGTCTGATAGCGTTTAGCTTAGCCGATCGGCTTCTTTTCTTTTATCTGGGCTGCAGAAAGAGACTTGCCGCCAGTATAATTCAAAGCAATAAGCGAGTCGCCAAGTCAAGGAAAAGGAAAGGAAAAGAAACACCACCAGGCAGACGGAGCGTCGGGGATGCCAAACTGTTGCGCACCAGATCGGCTCCTCTCAGCTCCTTTCGTTTATTCGCACTAGCTAGCTAACTGACACTCCGGCCAAGCCTACCACGTTATATAGAGCACTATCAAATACCAGCATCAAGCAACAATAACATCTGCCAGACCCGGCTTGCCGTCACAACATAGCACATTCCGGCCTCGTTACAACTCCTGCCCTACAGTATACACTCTACGTACGGCGTTCACATCCTTCGCAACATACTTAAAGATTTTCGACCACCGGTGACTTACCCACACCGCACAAAAATTTTCTTGATATTACAGATCCTAAAAAAGCCTGAGTTTTAGCAACAACATAAATTTTAGCTGGTAAAAATTTTAGTCTGAGGGCAGTATCACTTAATAGAGTTCGCACCGGTTGGGAGAACTGCCTGAAATCGGAATACACTCATGCAATTTGAGAATATTTGACGTTGGCTAGCCCTACAACGCCCTACCATATGATAATTACACCCGTCATGGTACCCCTAACCCACCTGGTTTGTCGAAATCATGCTTTCCAGCAGAAAATTTACAATGTTCTTAATATACAAATATACAAAAAAATATGCAATATTGAAATTTTGTTTGTATATGTATATATACATATACATATACAAACTAATGTGCATTTGTATATATACATATACATATACATATACAAACGAAGTAGGCATATATGTGCCCACGTTACTTGCGTATGTCGATCACAGGATACACAAATTTGTACTTAGTGCCGGATTGTGTAGCCAGCCGTAGCAGGGCTAACAGTTGTCTCATTCCGGTGTTTTTTCGTTTTTTTTCGGAAAAATACCGTTTTTTCTAAGGGTCGGCAAAAAACGTTAATCACGAAAAAATCTCAATGTAAAACTAGCTAATAAATGCCACTTTTCATTTAAAAAAATGGACTCTTTCGATGCATAACAGGCCACACTACTGGCTAAAACTGCTAGAAAGTAGTGATGTGAAAAATTAATTTAATTGTAATTGAAATTCGCATAGTTGGCCCGTTTTTAATTTCAATTCAATTAATTTAATTTAATTGAAATTCAAAAGTTGGGCCATAATTTAATTGTAATTTAATTGAAATTCGACTGGAATTTCAATTACATTTTCAATCATTTCCTATTGTGAATGTAAGGAAATGCATAACTATTAGAGGCGCTAACGACTTCAAATAAAAACCTATTTAGGGTTTGTCACCTCTTTATACTGACCTCACTATGTTTTATGCTCTGCTTTTTATTTTGCAGTTCATAAAAGTCAAAACAGTGATTTTTGTATGGTGGGTTGACACCCTTTTTTGGCGAAAGTACCTACGAAGTGATGTTGCTGAAAAATGCTGAAAGCCTTTAGGTTATGTACTGATATATAATAATAAAATAAATGTAAATTTTCCCCAGATTGCCATTTTTTCAAAATTTTCTCGCCTGGTTGGGCAGCAGGCTACCAGGTGTCTCTAAGCTTTTACATGGACATTTTTCTAAGTCCTGGGTCACTGTCACTGTCTTTTAACAGCAAAAATACAACAATTTTCAAAAACTTGAAAAAAAATTGAAAAAAATTGCATAATTGAAATTTTACAAGGTCGCATAATTTAGTTGAAACTATAATTGCAATTGAAAATAATGGAATACTATTTCAACTAATTTAATTTAATTTAATTGAAATTAAAAACTGAGCCCATAATTTAATTGTAATTGAATTGAAATTCAAATTCCATAATTTTACATCACTACTAGAAAGACAGCAGAAAAGGCCAAATTTGACATGATTGAACAAAAAGGCTTTTAATAATGGTAATAATTCATTTTAGTGGAAAACTGCCAATTACTATGCATGGTTTACTGGTCTGAGGAAGAATTCAGAAGGAAAATATGTTTGGGATTTGGGGAAGAACATCGAAGTGATAGCAAAAGACATTCCCTGGAAAACTAATGTACGACACGGGCCGCCATGTGGTCTTCTGAGGATGAAAGATGATGGGCTGGACGCTATTTATGCAGATACAGAAGATAACAGTCTCTGTGAATTCGGTATGAACCGCATCTTCTGTTCTTTGCAAGAATGACTGCAGTGGCATTGATGGACTCCTCCACCCACACTGTGGCGCTCTACTGATCGCCACTGGCCTATACATGTAGCTTAGACTTAGACTTAGACTAGTCGGTTCAAAGCTTAATCTTAAGTTCGGGCACAGACTTTAGCGGTACCATCTTTCTGGCCATAATGCTGTCTGATTCGTTCGAATCAACTGTCTGTAGTAGTAAATTACTGTTGTTTGGTATTGGATTTTCCGTTTGTGTATGTGTATGTGTATGTGTGTACACATTTATTTACCTTCAAATGTGTATGGTAATTTGTGTATACACATTAAACAAAACAATGTGTATTTTTGTGTATATTTGTGTATGTATATTGTATTGAAAATGGAAATTTTTTCATAGATTTTGAGCCAGAAACGATAGGAAAATCAAATCTCTCAATGTCTGCTGCTTGAAACCTTGCATAGCTTTGAAATCGAGTTACTTAGGCCATTTAAAGGCTTTATGAGAATATCTACTGTTTATTACTACACCAACAACATCGAAATTTTACTATTTTGTTCGAAATTTTATTGACTTTTGCTGATCAAATACACATACACAAAAATACACATTTCGAGTACTGTTTGTGTATGGTAATGTGTATTGGAATTTTCAATGTGTATGTGTATGTGTATGTGTATACACATTGAAAAAACAATGTGTATTTTTGTGTATGGTAAATGTGTATGTGTATACACAAACAACAGTAGTAGTAATAGAATATTTCAGATGATGCAGAAAGCCTGGAGGAATTTACATGACTAAAGAGAGAGATTTTCTTGTATTGTTCACTGTTCCAAAATAAACTTTAACTATTCTATACAATGTGTAGCTATTCTTCTCAGGTTTGACGGGTTGACGACAATTTACCGAGATTTGGGCAAATTTTAAAGCGATTTAGGCGTGAAAAATAGTTTTGCCTGGCGTTGTTCGGACAAATCTGGGGGAAGTTCCGTATTTTATAGGGATTTTGCTAAAATTGGTGGAATTTTTGGGCTTTTTCGAATATTTTTCTTCAGATTTCTGATTCAGACTTATTCGGTAGCGCTGAGCTGAGAACACGACCTCTGGCACGTCACAAGTAGGGATGGGCAACGTAAATTAAAATGGGTAATTTACGTACGTGTTATTTCTGTTTTACCAGATTTTAATTTCCGTATTCGTAACGTGTTACGGAAATTAAAACGGCTAATTTCTTGCCGTACGCGTTACGTAAATTAATTTCCATAACGTCGTAACGACTAAGATTCCAGCCATACCTAAATTAATTTTCGTTTTTCTTAAAAAATCGCTAGTAGGTAGTAGCAATCGAATATCGCGGAAAAAATCATAAAAATGAACTGTATGCAATGCAAATTTCAATTCTGTGTTTGTCCGATTGAAATTGCATTCGTATTTTTGAAATCTAACTTCACACCAAAAGGAAGGAAAGAAATGTGGGTATGTTTTTTAGCTGAATTACTGTAGCTGCCGAGGGTTTAATAACTGCGCAGAAACTAGCCAACTACGTACGTAGACTGTAGTTTACCTACCGCACACTGACGGTTTCTTTGCTTTGTATGACAGGTCTTACGTATAAGATTAGTAGTGAAGAAAACTATGTACCTTCACTTCTCTGTTTGAATGCATTTTAAATGTACAGCATACTGTTGGCAAGTCCGACTGAACCTGGATCTATTAATAGGTTTTTAGCCTGAAATTTGTGGACTTGAACCTGAACCAATTTTATTTCAGCCGGAGTTGAACCTGTTCCGTTTTATTGGACTTTCTCAATAGATTCAAATTTCGAGTGCAATTTTTAGGCAAACTATGTAAAATTTTTGGTTGGATTGCACAAAATTTTAAAGATTTCATGTTTTTATACCTATTTTCAAACTGAAAATGTCAGAAAACGAAAGTACACTGCTCTGCAAAGTCTGATCTATGTTTTTCACTGCCAATAGAAAGCCTTATAGTCCAGAAAATTTGCAAGCAGCGCAAAATTTCTACAGTTTTTGGAGATGTCAGTGGACTTGAACCTAAACCTGCATTGTATTGCCCAGCGTTTTAGAAGATGGACTTGAACTTGAAATTTCGATGTTGGCTTTGACTTGAACCTGAACCTATTTTTCAAACCCGAACTTTCCAACAGTAGTACAACACCTACACATGAAATTATGGCTTTTCTGCGTATTTTCTTGTTCAGGGAGATTACATATTGACAAATTCAAGCCTTCAAAAACGTATCTAAAGGATATTCCGACCGTAAAATTGACCGAAATTAACCGGTTGAGCAGTTCAAAGAGTAGGATTGGGCTTCTGTGGGACAAGGGCGAAAAATTTTCGAAAAATAAGCCGTAAAAGTCGCACTTAAGATTCAGTAGTAACCAAAAATATGTCTATAATACAACAAAACAATGTGGGGGCTCAGGATTCAACAAAAATCTGTTTTGCGCTAGGAACGTAAATTAATTCATGTACGGAAATTAATTTACGTATTGCTAAATTTTAATTTTCGTATTCGTTTAATTTCCGTGTCTGGATTTTTTAATTACTGTAATTGTTAAGCGTAACGTAAATTAAAAATCGGCGCTTAATTTACGTTACGCGTTACGAAAATTAATTTACGTGCCCATCCCTAGTCACAAGGCGTTTGTTTTAAGTAGCATGCTGCATATACAGAGATGATTATAAAAATTGAAAGAGGGGAAAAATTTTTTTATAGAGCTCCAATTCTTAGAGCAGCTTTGTAAACAGTATCAATAATATAGGAAATTTCCTACATATTTGTTAAATCCAGGTTGCACTTAGATAGATAGCAACAGTTGCTACTTTGCTATATTTTAATCTTGAGACTGTTTTAACATTCACCACCGCTACACCACTAAGAGCTAACTATACTTTAACATTTTGCACTGACTGCATACAATCAGCAAGCTATAAGATACAGTGGTGGCAAACAAATGGACCAAATAGTTCTGGCAACACTATAGTGAAATTTGCTGTAGGTAAGAATTTTGATTCAGACTGACAGACAACTTTTTTCTTGGACAAATGAATTATTATTCAAGTCAAAACAAGATAAAATGACTGTCTTTGCTATAATAAATCCTGTTGTTGAAAAAACTACGTATTTTGAATTTAATTTGTTATGGTAATATTGATTTTAGTACTAGTATAATTCTGGTATAGCATGATTTTAGTAGGTATACCAAATTCACTCCTTAAATGTGGTACAGTAGACGCTTAGTAGACATTTTGAATTTGATTTGGTATGGTAAAGTACTATAAAATCAT
This sequence comes from Sabatieria punctata, assembly GCA_030248155.1. NCBI lineage: Eukaryota > Metazoa > Nematoda > Chromadorea > Araeolaimida > Comesomatidae > Sabatieria > Sabatieria punctata. The sequence goes on from JASANB010006841.1 coordinate 27,898, forward strand.
TTTTTTTTGTTTTAGTACTCCTAGAATTCTGGTATGGTATGCATCCCTGCATATATGTCGGCTGAATAAAACAGGAAACTTTTCAGACCACTTTCACAGGAGTCGCCAAACTGCATTAAACAAAGAATATCAACTTGTTTGCGTTGTCTGTTCTGTTATTCTCATTTTGTTCAAAAAATTTGTACCACTCCAAAGTTTCTAGCATATAAAACCGAATGATGAACGTGTTCTTCTTTTTCATTCTGTGTGGTATCTTCTGCATCTTTGTTCAGCCATGGCCAATGCATCCACCACACGTGTACCCACAGCCTTTGTACATGTATGGGAAGAGTGGTTATCCGTGGCTACCGTCAATGGCAAGTTTGTTTATGGTGATTAGAAAAATGTCTTCAGTTAATTCTGCCCAAGCACTGGTCCGCTAATCTTCAGTGCTTCTTAGTTTTGCTTTGCCCAGATGAAGTGAAAATTCCTGTACTGTTGCACTTCGGAAAATTGAAACAAGGTTGTTGTCAGCTACCGTATGAACTAAATAGGTAAAATTCTCCACTGAAAAACTAGGAAAAGTAATACTACCGGAGTTTTCTACCTATAAGACCCCTCCGGTTATAAGACCCGGGTCTTATAACTGGGTTTCTTTTCCGATTACAAGACCCGGGTCTTATAACTGGGTTTCTTTTCCGATTACAAGACCCGGGTCTTATAACTGGGTTTCTTTTCCGATTACAAGACCCGGGTCTTATAACTGGGTTTCTTTTCCGATTACAAGACCCGGGTCTTATAACTGGGTTTCTTTTCCGATTACAAGACCCGGGTCTTATAACTGGGTTTCTTTTCCGATTACAAGACCCGGGTCTTATAACTGGGTTTCTTTTCCGATTACAAGACCCGGGTCTTATAACTGGGTTTCTTTTCCGATTACAAGACCCGGGTCTTATAGCAGGTGGTCAGAAAGCAGGGTCTGTCAGGGGGCATTTTCCAGTTATAAGACCCGGGTCTAAGCTAGTGTTGTTATGACTACTAGTCAAAGTCAAACTCATAGTTAATACTTTTGTGATATCGCAGTCAAACAGACAGGTAGTCAAAGTCAAAGTTTGACTACCTTGGTTACCATAAATACGTAGTCAAACGAAGACAAGGTAGTCAAACCGTTTGACTATGACTACATTTTGCTATAAGAGGTAGGTTTTTCAAGCGCATTTGAACCCTTTTTGCTGTTTACAACAAAAATATATTACAAGCTTGAAACATTTTTAAGCACCATAGAACACCAAACAAAGTTTTCTCTAAAATTGTGAAACAATGAAGGGAACGGTCAGTCAGGCAGTGAATTTCTGCTGGATGCAAATTCTACAGTTACACCAAATCAGGTTAAAATTATGGCATATGGAATACACTTTTTAGTTAGACAAACGTCAAAGATTTTCTTGGTTTCACACACAAACGGCGTTTTATTCTATTTTCCGGCGCTGTCTGCCCAGCATGTTGTTTTGTTTTACAATGAAAATTTTGAAGAGAAAAGAATGATTCTGTGATAGTTTTTAGCGGTTAACTACGGTTTATTTCAGGATAAACGATTTATTGATTTAGTCGCAAGCTTTCTGGCTGACGTTTGGTGACTGAAACGTGACAAATGGCTGAAAATGTCAATTTGGCTCTGTTTATAAAAGTAGTCAAAGTAGTGAAACCAGTGCTGATCATAGTCAAATGGTTTGACTACAATATAGTCAAATTTGACTACTTGGGTATTGTACTCAAACCAGCGGTAGTCATAGTCAAAGCTCAGAATGATGTGTTTTCGTGTATATTTTTTACAAGATACATAACCAATATGGAGTTTTTGAACTCAGGTCGTTCAAGAATCGTTCTAAAAAATGCGTAATCTTTGTAAAATTCTGGATTTGATAGGTTTAGATAGCTGCTGTAAGCACATTGCAGCTTCTAAGTTGCCTAAGTTTTCAAAACTTGTTTTAAAACTGAGCTATTCAGACTTAAACGTACAGTCAGCTGTTGCAAAGATCAAAACCAGTGTATTTAATGCAGAACATCGAGTTTTAATTGTAAAATTTAGATTTTCCACCTACAAGACCCGGGTCTTATAACCGGTGCAAAAATGTGACCCCAATTTTAGGCATTTTCCTGTTATAAGACCTGGTCTTATAGGTGAAAAACTCCGGTACTACTAAGGATTGACTTAATTGCTAAAATTAGTTGAGCTGTTTTCGTTTACGTTTCAGTGTTTCATTTCAGAATGGCAGAATTATCCACTACATGTCCTTATCAACAGGTTTGATTTTAGTATCATCGTGAGAAAAACGTTTTCCCGCGCGAGCAGTACCCGTATGGTTCCCCCATGGGTTCCTACAAGGGAGACGCTATGTATCGTTTACGAATAGGTTAGAACTGGTTGTTTGTGTCAAATAAAGTATTGCACAGATAAACGACATTGGCGTAAGTGAGCCATGCACCAGCAAAAATTAGCATACAGCAGATTCAGGTGGACCGATGATTATCTAAATGGCCATGCTGTGTGTTGTGTTGCGATCGGCCAATAGCAAGATGTTCCTTCTGCTTGTGGTCTTAGTTCATTCTAATATACTCTGGCTATCTTATACTGGTTTCATTAATCCGCCTGACATACTAAGGAATGAAACGTACGGTGGTCACAACTTGACCCCCATAATTTTGGTCTGGACCCGTGCTTACGAAAGCTTTCACACTGTCTACCATCATGAGTGCAGTCATCACTGCTGGGTGACTACCAATCGTTCAGTGCCTCAGCCGTGCTACTCGGGTAATTTCTCTCCTCTCACACTCAACCAAATAACAACTGGATCAGGAGTAGCTGGGGGAATCAAGAAACGATTCCAAATATATAATAATGTTTTAAATGATAATAATTAATTATAAATTGACAAGTTTACCGATAGACATCGACTATCGATTAAGTTTTAGTAAAACTCCAAAATTTCAAACTTGTCCAAATATATGGTCAATCTTATATATCATTCATTTGAAAGCCCTTCGCCTGACGAGTCTAATGATCACTGCATGAGCATGGGGCATGCTCTAGAGGGCCTGTTTTCTAAATATAAAAAAACGCTAGGGGCGTATCAGTAAAGGGCACGCTCTGGAGCCGTATAGTCATAAAGAAGTTAATTAATTCCCGGAATAGTCTCATTTCATGTCGCAATATACAATATTGGCGAAAAATTGTCCACCTCCTTTTTCCGCCGAACTTTACTCAAACGATTCGTTGTCATTCATTTTTTTATCGAATCAGCTGATATTTTCAGGATTGCCTAACAATGTAACTGGGTAGATACTGTGCAAGTTTGTTGCCTAAATTCTGTAGCGCTCAGATTTTATGAGCTTTATGCGATTCTTAGTTTCTACAATCTATGTCATAAAACCAGAACGAGTTGGAATTTTCGCACCAAACCAAACCTGAAATGTATCTACCCAATCGATTCCAAGGGTCATCAAACCGATACAAATCCGTCTGTCTGCGTGCCTATCATTCCACCCCCGCCCTTTTTGCGAAATTTTCAAAAAACGCCATATTTCACGATTTTTGCAAACTTTGACTGGCCCTATCTCCGGCTCGGTTTGACCGAGAAGCGTCGTAAAAGCATCATTAGAGTCGCCAAATACTCTAGATTTGAATTCTGCCGTCATCTCATTTTCATCGCAAATTAAGGGCAAAGCTTATTTTTTATGTTGCGCAAATTAGTGTTCAGAGAGAACGGAGCGCACATTAGGATCCACCCCTGGCCGGAGCTCGACCGTGTCTACACCTTTGATCCTAAGGCAAAAGTCGCTCCAAGGCCTCCTGAAAAAGTTATTTGCCGCCAGGTCTCTCGTTTTGTGAATCGACTATACATATAGTTGGTGATTAAAATTTCAGTGTTACTTGGCATCCAAATGATTTGCCTCCACGTCGTCAAACTTGGCAGAGATTTGTGTTGACCTGTTTTGAGGCGCCAACTGTAGTCAGCGTGTACAAGAGGAATCTTACGTGTGTTCCTAATGGCCTTTAGTATGAAGAACTGAGCCAAAGCATCAGATTTCAGGGCATTTCCAGAGAGCTACATAAATTGGACCTTCTCCTATCAACGTGACTCTGACATAAAAGGGCCTTATGGAGTGTTGGTTCCACTGCAGCGACCGAACTCCTACCGAAACGAACTGGGTTTGATTACTGCTGATTGGGTATACCGAACCCATACCGAAAAATGGGTATTTTTGGGAATACCTACCCAATAAATACCTACCGATTCCAGGTATTTTGATAAATACCCATACCGGGTATACCGATTATTTTGGGAATACCCAGGTATTTGGGAATCGGTATTTTTTGTCCAGCTTAGTGCAATTTTTATCGAAAATTCAGTATAATCACAATGTTTTCTTTGTAATTTTGTATTTTTGGGGAATGCAGAAACACATTCTATTACGATATCCTTTCAACATATCGAATTTGAATGATTTTTAGTCCTCTGACCCCACTCCCTGTCCCAAACTTTGCTTTGTCATTAGAAAGCGTTGGTCTAGTTTTGGCTTAACTTCACACTGCTCCTAAATAGTCAAGTCTCTATGTACTTTATGTACAGTACATTCACAATCAACAGAATAGCCCGCATTTTGTCACTGCTCGTTAGATCTCCATACTGTACACTAGCAGGCCTTAAAACTACAGTACAATGGAAGTTTTCTCTTAGCCGAAACTATTGATTGAAACGAGTTTCACTACAGTAAAAGCAAAAATATTTTCAACAAATTCCTAAAAAACGTAAATCCCATTGATTTTGATGAATTTTCTAGCCATTGACCTCGGAAATAACTAATTCCATGTCCTTGTAAATGGGAAATTCAGTGTTTTGACATTGTAAAACATTTTCAGCAAATACCGAATAAATACCGGTATACCGGTATTTTTGCGAATACCTACCCATACCGAACCGATTCCTGGGTATGCCGAAAAATACCTACCCATACCGAACCGATTCCTGAAAATCCCATACCCAAACAACAATAGGTTTGATCTCTGAACTGACTCGTAACAAAACTAAACTACTGGTCTGGCTGGCTTCCAACTGCAGAACCGTTTCTAGGAGAGAAGTAGTAGTCCGGGTACCATAAACTTAACTCTATGTGTGTGCGTTGTGCTGAATATTCTGAAGAGTTTTGGTTGCAGCTAATCCAAGTCAATCTGTCAGTAGATGTTTGGGGTGATTGCGGTTGGGCAGACGTCTGTCCCCGACGCATTTCAACTGAGTGTCACCAACGCATCAGTCGAGAGTACAAGTTCTATTTGGCCTTCGAGAATTCCATCTGTCGCGACTATGTGACCGAGAAACTGTGGCACCGACTACATCTCTATGCAGTGCCGATCGTGCTCAGACGGGCCATTCTACAGCCGTTTCTGCCTGACTCTGCCTTCATTGCTGTGGACGACTTTGACAGTGTGCAGCAGTTGGTTGACTACATCAATTATCTGGACACAAATATCACTGCCTATATGGAGTAAGATGGACACTCTAGTGGTCATCGACTGGTCACTCAGACAGTTTCAGGTACATGAGCTGGAGGCTGAACTACGAAGTGATCATTCCGGAGGGAAAGTGTGAGTTGTGTGCCAGACTCTATGATCCAACAGAACCGCCCAAATTCTACACAAGAGAACAGTTTGATAAGTGGTGGGCAGCTGATACTAACTGTCTGAGACACCCTGTATGGAAATAACCAGTTCTGTTTTACTGAGTGCTATGCAAATAAAATAGACTTACGAGTCAGTCGCAAAGGAACGTTAGGCACCTTTGGATTGGGAAAGAACAAACCACACAATTACACAAATCGCTGACTATACTTTCATCACATACTGTTAGACCTGTTTGTAGATATCATTTTAGTCTTGTCTCCAGGAATCTTGTCATAACAGAGACACCATTTGCGAAGCGACGGGTTCTTGTGCACCACACAGTGAGGATCGTCACCATATTTGTTGATCCGAGAGACAACACTCAAGTCAACCTCAACTGCTTGGTCCTTGAACCGGGCAGTAGCTTCATATAACGCTCCACCAGGCTTAGTTATCAGAGTTACCTTCCAATCAACAGCAGTCGACTTGGTACTGTCTGTCAGGTCAGGCTTGAAACCATCGGCATCCACGGTCTGCTTAAACCTTAGCAAGTCTTCATGAGGCACCAGTCTGCTGCTCGACAAGACTGCATCCAGTGACAATTTGACGCACAGATGACGTTCTGATTCAGTCTCATTGTTTATGCGATCCACCACTGCAGCCGCTGCCTTCAGTGAACTCGGGTCATCCACTGACACCTTGTACCACTGAATGCAAGCGCACCAGTGGTTCTCGACATTGGCGTGTCGACAGTTCCTGATGAATGGAATCCAACTCCAGAGACTGAGAGACCGCCGACTCAGATCAGCCATTCCCGCATGCTGCCGCCAGTGCAGGATTGCTTGCAAGGTAGAGTATATGTCAAACGGCGTGGTCAGCACTTGAGCATTGTGCTTGAGGTTCTGCCAAGCCTGCCTGCCTTTGCCGTGTCGGAACCAAGCTGGCAATACGAAAGACATAAGGGGCAGTCGCTCTTCCAGTTTTCCCTGCTGAGTGTGACGCAACTCACCAGATGTGTAGCGAGCACCATGATCGGACATCAAGATCAGTAGCGTGTTGTTGAGGTGACCTGCAGTCTGCATGGAGCGCAGATGATGTAGCAGGTGATGGTCTGCCACATGCAGTCTGTTCAGACTGTTGTGACTGAGAGAATCATGATGGGCCAGCATAAATTTGGGGATGTGTGCTGGGTAAGCATCAAAGAGGTGTTTGGCTTGTTGGAAGAAGACCACATGCTGCGGCTCACTACCCAGACATGCCTTCCAAAGTCCAGTCAGGTAGTTTTCGGTCTGGTTGTAGAAAGGGCGAGCGTAATGTGTGGTTGGTTGAACTTTGAAACCGTTCAATCTGTAGTGAAACATAGCCGTAGTCACGGCATCTTCGGCAAACATTGTTACATAACCAGCTTTTGAGAAATCCTGCAAGATTGAATGGCTGACAATACATGTACTACTAGGGGCTTTGGGCTTGCACGCCACCTCTGCCTTCGGTCTGGCTTTTCCGAAAGGTTGTTTTCTGATTGGCTTGGTTTAGAGCAGTAAACTGGCATACTGAAAGTTATTTTTAAACCATTTCAACTGCAAGCGTCCCCTGAACATCCAAAACAACAAATTTTGAGTTTGCGACTGGTTGGAAACGCGTTTCTGAGGGGTCTGAAACAGCTCTCCGATACTTTTACCTTCTTTTCTTGCTCCCAGATAGGTTGGTCAACTACGCAATATGGCGTTGGTATATTGCAAATGGTTAACTGCAGAGTTGCTAGAGCTTTACTGCACAGAATTCTCTAGTCCTACCTAGCAAAAGATAAACCATAACTCACGTTCCATATCCAAGGATAAACATCAACGAATGAAGCATTTGGGTAGCGTCTCTGAGTTGGGGGAAGTTCCAGCTCTGTTTTGCCAGTCAGAATGGGAATGAAAGCCTGAGGCGTACCATCGCCGACAATGTTGTAAGCTTGCAACACCACAGCCTCCAGCTGTTCATGCAGAAATTGCATGGTGGTTGGCAGCATCCTGTAGGCCATGGCCCGGGAAACTGAGTCAAAGCTGAGAATGTACACGTTCAGTCCCGACCAGTCACTCGGCTGCTCAATTTTCTGCTCCAACCGCGCTTTCACTGGTACCACACTCTGGTGCACGTTTCTGTATGTACAGTGCTGTGGGGGAGAACAATTGCTCATCCGGCACTCGACCTCAAAATTGTCCGACAGTAAGGGGGTACCTGAACCCAAGAGTTTGTACAGTCTGACGCTTAACGATGCTTATGGTACCAACACCAGGGAGCGGTCAAACAGTGGATGTCAAGTTAAAATTGACCATTTCTGAGCCTGTTTGTTCGTACTGGAGAGGCTACTGCTACTTGAGTTTTCGATTTAGGGTCTTGGGAGGTAGGGAATTTAACTTTTCTAGCCAGGGTAGCCCTAAGCCTCCTGGTACGTGTTGGTGTGCAAAGAATGGTACCTGACTGAGCGTTGGTCACTGTCTGGGTCCATTTAGTTTCGTCTCGACTTTCGCGCTCAAAGTATCGTAGATCACAGGTAGCATTGGGCACAACGTTGTAGTCTATGTAGAAAGTTGCCTTCTCAACTAGCACCCAGTTTTTCTGTCTGCCACACTCTAACCGTTTAACGTTCGATTGGAACCACTTCCAGACATCTGGGTTAAACAACTCCAAATCGGCAGTTTGGCACCCGGCCGACCTGTTGAAGCTGAGACTGGAATTGAAACTTTGACGATAGAGCTTGCTGGTCCTTCTAGCTCGAGAAATTTCTTCTTCCGTCCAGTTCAAAATGGGCACCATAGTCGTTTGCTTGACACTTTGCACTCGGTCGAAAGAGTTGGCCTTAGTGTCCATGCGCAACCATACGTACATGTACGTGTAAACCAACAAGGCAGCTACCACAGCCGGAGAAATAAGGTGAGCAGATTTTTTCGCAGATGAAAGGCGCATTTGGGAACTACCGCTTGGCAACAAAACAGTCTACAAAGCAACAGACGAAAAACAGGAAAGCGTGCATAGAAATTTACATACATAGTATACATTCAGAAGGCATGTAGTGTTTGGCAGCGAGGCCAGATATTTATTTACCGTGTAGTTCACTCGAATAAACAAGTTTAGCAATACTTGAATTACAGAAAACTGTCTCAATCTGAATGTGTGAAATTTTAACGAATAAAGTACCACACAGGTCTGCAGAGTTTCGCCAAACACAAAACGAAATAACAGCAAAAACAAAAGCTTTCGTTTTTTCGCCATTTCTAAGTTTGTTTCTTTGTTCCAAATTCCACCTTACACCTTATTCCGTCAACGTGTGCAAAATGACAGAAAAGGAAAGAAATGCTCTCATTTTTGCCCACCGTGAAAGACCGGTAGATGTGACAAGGAAAGACGTTACTTTGTTCGTTACGTTTTAACGATGTTTAATTAATAAAGTTAAGGAAAACAGCCATAAAAATGGCCTCTGCAAAGCGTACACTTTCTTCTAATTTATCCCTACTAGCAGAAGCTACTCCATTTGGAGTAGTACCCCACATTGAATCACGCTTTGGGTGCGGCTGTTTTTAGCATAAATGTGATTGGAAAATAAAAGTGCAAAAAAGTGATTGGTCAGTCACGCGCTTTTGTCACACAATGCACAGTGCTGCATACAACGCGTGATTGGCCAGTCACGTTTTTTTTAAAATGTCAGTGATTTTAAAAACATATTTTGCGTGATTACCATTTTTTAGGCACGCATTGCATTGCATGTCCCTATGGCCAGGCACGCAAAAAATTTCTGCGTCTAGAGTTATATTTGGGCGAATTTTTGGGGGATTTTTTCTGAATTTTCAGGGTTTCTGGCTCTCACACCTGACAACACTGGGGTTGAGTGAGCTGGCATGCATGACGGACTGATAGATGACGTTATTACCAGGGCAGGGCAAAGAAAACGTCAAAGTTTTCTTTCAAGTAAAACGGACGTACACAGGCGCCCTTTATAATTCTATCATTTTGTAGGGCCTTTTTATACGCTTCACTTTGGTAGTGCACCTTTTTTTAGCATTTCTGTATTCAGTTACATTGTTTCCAACCAAAACAAATTAGTCCCGAATCCTCACACAAGACACATAGAAACACAGACAAGGTTACCAACCGACCCAAACACTTTAACTTGACCGTTCAAACAGCGCTGAATTAACCAATTCAATATTGTTTCTTTTACATACAGTGGAACCTCCGTGCTTACAGTGATTAGGAAACGTCGGATATACAGGGTACGCCAAAAGAAAAAACAATCCAGCAGATTTTTTGCTGTGGCAACCACAAATCTCAATCGCTTTGGAGCGAGTGAATTCTGGATGAAAGACAAATTAATTCTTGACAGATTGGTGTAGACTTATTTCTTTTGTAAATTTTAAGAGTCAGTTCGCGAGAGAATCGACCCTGCTATGTGCAAGTCGAAAAATCGGCCATCGTGAAAACTTAGCCCTGGGGTCTCCGGTTTGGGGAAGTTGTACCTAACGATGACTTGTGCTAAACCTGAAGAGCACAGCCCTCTAGGTGCCCTGGTCCGGCAGAGCCAGCCCTCGGAAGCAGGGTGGGCAACCATCAAAATCGGACTGTCAATAGGTCATATTTGACTGAGTGTCACTTGCGATCCAAAGCAGCTAGAACGTTGTGCTTGGTGCCCAACGAATCGCCATGACATGGGCTTTCGTTTGCCGCATAAGTAGTACTGCTTCGCTGTTTCGTTCTCTAACCACGACATCGAATGTGAAAAAATCCGCAAAAAAATTTCATGGTGAAGTTCACTAAATTAGATTTTTCTCGAAAATAAAAAAGGGTACCCTCGGGATTTTTTTATATTTTATAGCCCTGTGAATTGCGCTTCTAACGGTGTATAGAAAGTGGCAAAAACGCATGCCTCTGCATATCAAATTTCCACTCAAAGTTCAAAGATAACCAAAAATTCGCTTATTTACCACTATTTAAGCATGTATCCCATGCCTATTTATGTATGTATGTATGTATGTATGTATGTATGTATGTATGTATCAGGGTTGTATATTTTTCCGAAAAAAACCTCGGCCTGTTTTTTTCCAGTTTTTTTCCGGTTTTTTTCCTAAATCGCGGAAAAAACTCCAGCCCAAGTTCTGAGTATCCTAGGCTGGTTTTATGATTCCTAACGCTTTCTAGCGCCTTCCTCAGTCTTGTTAGACCAGAAATACACGTGTTACATTGATATAAATCACGAAACAGGCATGAAACAGTGCCTGACAGGTTCCATAAATAGCGCTATATGCAAATTTTCTTACAGCAGTTTGCATTTTTGTTTTTTCATCCCAAATTTGGTCTTTTTTGTTGTTTTTCTAACAGTTTTGAGACAGTATGGCCTATTATACATAGCAAAAGTCCATTTTTTAAACGAAAAATGACGTAAATTAGCTATTTTTAGCTTGAGTTTTTTTCCGCGATTTATGTTTTTTTCCGACCCTTAGGAAAAAAACCGGTTTTTTTCCGGAAAAAAACAGTTTTTTTCCGGTGTTTTTTTCCCACCTCACATCCCTGGTATGTATGTATGTATGTATGTATGTATGTATGTATGTATGTATGTATGTATGTATGTATGTATGTATGTATGTATGTATGTATGTATGTATGTATGTATGTATGTATGTATGTATGTATGTATGTATGTATGTATGTATGTATGTATGTATGTATGTATGTATGTGTATAATTATGCTTAGTAGGAAGTTGATTCATTAGAAACTGATAACGAATTTCATAGTGAGAAATGACCAAACTAAGCTACATCAATGGCGTATCCAGGATTTTGCTAAAGGGGGGTTGTAAATTTTTGAAGTTGCCTGGTTGGGCCCCTGCCCAACAAGGGCGAGAAAATTTTGAGAAATTAGCCTTCTAAAAATGGCTTTTAAAAGATATTCTGATCATAAAATAGACAGTTTTAGATCATGGTTAGACAGTTTGAGTACATAATTCCTTCATTTCTCTGATTTTTAGTCAATTTTCCTTCCTACCTCCGCCGCAAAGGTGGGTGTACCCACCCTACACGCCCTGGATACGCCACTGAACTATGTATCAGTCAAGGATCACTTATCAGATCACCCATTCCTGTTGCGCCACAATTCGTCTTCAACATTGACATGGTTGTGATCATTTATGTAAGCATCACAGTGGATGTATATGTACTCATCAGTATCTTGGGGCTGTTCAATGTCAAGTTGCTCATCTTCATTTTCAGGAACTAAAAGATAACACAAGACAATGAAGAAAATTTGCTGCGTCCCTATTACTCTGAGTATGCTGTCGCTTTTGTGCAGGTCCTCTTGCCCTGGTAGCCCTGCCATCACTGCGTGCTTTGCGTGAAAAGTAGGACATAATTTGTTGCTCCGTAAGGTACTCGTTTGGCTGGAATCGAAGTGAAGCTGCAACATATGTACATGAATGTAATAATTAGGATTAGGTTTCAGTTCATGTGCTAACCACTAGAATCCCGAACATAAGGCATTTCCTTTGCCAGTGTCCCAGCATTATGCTTCATTCGGTCTGTACGACCTTCATCAAACTTCTCATCCAGCCAAGCCACCTGGTTCGAGTTAAAGCGAATGTTTGGTGAAGATTCACGCAGAGCCCAACCTGGTTCTAATGGCTTATGTCCTGCGATGCATTGACTATTGATCGCTTCTTCAGTATCAACCTCCCTTTTGAGTTGTTGATGGATGTCATTTGAACTTGTGAAAATATTCTCAAGATTGTTCTGATAGATTTGCTGAGCCACATCCTGCATTGTTTGTTGCTCTGGAATCATCTGATGGGTACCAGTGATGAGTCACTGGTACCCATCAGATGAGTGTCTGATGAGATTTCCGTAAAACTGGTATTTTCGGCTGCACCCTTCTTCAGGGCAATCAAAAAGTTCGTTTTCATTCGCAGTCTCGAAAACCACTGTTTTGTCAACTTCCATTTCATCATCATCATCAGACTCATCAGTGCTTTGAACACGCTGCTGGGACAATTGGACTTGATCAGGTTGTGCCAGTGTTGGGTCTTCAATGTCGCTTTCTGGATCAAGCACGCCTTGATCATTTTCTGCTTCTGCTGTGTTGATTTGATCTGTTGGGTAGAAAGAAACACCAACTGGCTTCCAGTAGTCTTTCCCTGGGATCTGGTACTGCAGATCTTCATGATATTCCAGTGTTGTACTGAACCTTTCTTTATTTCCTTTGTTTTCCCATACTTTCTTTGGAATCACTCTGCCCTCGACAATGTTTGGCTTCGCCAAGCCTCCAAAACACCATCATAAATACCAGCAGAGGGGTCAACCATACATACATACATACATACATACATACATACATACATACATACATACATACATACATACATACATACATACATACATACATACATACATACATACATACATACATACATACATACATACATAGGCATGGGATACATGCTTAAATAGTGGTAAATAAGCGAATTTTTGGTTATCTTTGAACTTTGAGTGGAAATTTGATATGCAGAGGCATGCGTTTTTGCCACTTTCTATACACCGTTAGAAGCGCAATTCACAGGGCTATAAAATATAAAAAAATCCCGAGGGTACCTTTTTTTATTTTCGAGAAAAATCTAATTTAGTGAACTTCACCATGAAATTTTTTTGCGGATTTTTTCACATTCGATGTCGTGGTTAGAGAACGAAACAGCTAAGCAGTACTACTTATGCGGCAAACGAAAGCCCATGTCATGGCGATTCGTTGGGCACCAAGCACAACGTTCTAGCTGCTTTGGATCGCAAGTGACACTCAGTCAAATATGACCTATTGACAGTCCGATTTTGATGGTTGCCCACCCTGCTTCCGAGGGCTGGCTCTGCCGGACCAGGGAACCTAGAGGGCTGTGCTCTTCAGGTTTAGCACAAGTCATCGTTAGGTACAACTTCCCCAAACCGGAGGTCCCAGGCCTGAGTTCGATTTTTCGACTTGCACATAGCTGTGAAGAACAAGGGTCGATTCTCTCGCGAACTGACTCTTAAATAGTAGTCGTAGTTAGTAGTCTCTAAAAACCGCCAAAAATAATTAGTAGTCTTAGTTAGTTAGTCTCAAAAAATCTCGATTTTGAATATGTAGTCGTAGTTAGTAGTCAATTTGTAGTCAGCAAAATTTTAAATAAAATGGCTAAAAATTTCAGGTTTTAAGGTAAAACAAGAAGTTTGAAAGCCCAAAATAATAAAAAAAAGGTAGTGGTGAAATTTTTAAAGGTAACATCAATTTTCTGATAGGTGTGATGCCAAAAATGCGTGTTATTTAATCTGCGGAAGTTTTAAATTTAGTATTTGGTTCAGAGTACACGTTTTTTTGTTTGCAGCTTCAAAAGACGTGTTTTCGTTAATATTCTACCTACTATTAAACTCTACATTTTGTTTACCAAAAAGAAACAGATATGTATGTATTTTGTTTTTTACAAACTTTGTTGAAATTGAATAAATATTTCAAAATAAAACAGAAAGGCCGAAACGCGGCGCATAAGCGATCGAGTCAACACGATGTCAGTACAGAGCAGATTTCCGGAGATACCGAGTCAGCAGGCGTGGAGCATTTCTCACCATTCATTCATTTCGACGGCTCGACGGCTGTCAGGCACAGAGGTGGCCCGGTCGACATCCGTGAGGGGGAGTGATGAAGAGTTTGATAGTTTGAGTGTTGTTGTGTGTATCCTCCCTGTGCGGTTGTTGTGTGTGATTCAGTCAAGCGCGTGTGTGTTGTGTTGTTTTACATGACTAACCAGTAAAGACTCCTCTCTCTCCACTTCGCTTCAGTATGTATGACTGTGAGTTCGATTCTGGTCACACCACTTTGTTGTATGTGCAATTTTTCTTCTGTGGACAGCACATTGTGTTCTGACTAAAGCCCATGTGCGCAAAGCTTGTAATCTCTGAACGCCACTCTGTCTTTGATCATTTGGTGGGCCATCATGGTTTATTATCTCAACGCGAAAGATAAGGCCACGTAAACTACGGTAAGCTACGCAAACCACGCCGCCGATCTTACGCAGCGCTCAATGCTGGAGAGAAAAATAAAGACAAAAAAGAAAAATCTTTTTTATCGGATTCAATCAGAGGAATCGAGCCGGTTGAGGAAGGAATTATTGCATTCGCATAATACACACAGTCAAAAAGTAATTTTGTGCGTGGAAGGTGCTAAGCTGGCTAACAACTCTTCTTTTTATTATTTTTATTCGTTTCTTCACTTCGGTCGGCGCCAGCACTGCAGAGTGGGAGAGAGAGAAAGGAGTGGTTAGGTAATAAGAGCAGCTAAGCTTCAATGGATCCCTAAGGTAATACGTCGCCTTCCTAAAATACGTATTCTGCTTGTTCTTTTGCATTTTTCATGTTCGCTATCTTCGTCGTTTATTTTTTTCCTCTGAAAAAACAATGGCGGAAAATAGGGCGGCTGTTCTTATTTTCACGAAGACCGGCCACCAGCGTGTTTGATACTGTAGGTCATGTTTTGTCAATTTGAAATGGATTTGGATTCAAACGGAGCTGTTACTGTTGTTTGGTATTGGGTTTTCCGTTTGTGTATGTGTATGTGTATACACATTTACCTTCAAGTGTGTATGGTAATATGTGTATACACATTCAACAAAACAATGTGTATTTTTGTGTATATTTGTGTATGTGTATTGTACTGAAAATGCAAAATTTTTTGGCGGATTTTCAGTCAGGAATGCTAGGAAAATCAAATCTTTCAATGTCTGCTGCTTGAAACTTTGGATAGCTTTGAAATCGAGTTACTTAGGTCATTTGAAGGCTTCATGAAGATATCTACTGTTTTTTACTGCAGCAAAAACATCAAAATTTTACGATTCTGTTCGAAATTTTATCGACTTTTCCTGATCAAATACACATACACAAAAATACACATTTCGAGTAGTGTTTGTGTATGGTAATGTGTATCTGAATTTTCAATGTGTATGTGTATGTGTATGTGTATACACATTGAAAAAACAATGTGTATTTTTGTGTATGGTAAATGTGTATGTGTATACACAAACAACAGTAGGAGCTGTTTTCAGAGATTACAAGCTTAAGTAGAATACGCTTTACATACGAAGTGATTTATGGCGGGATTGCGAGTTAGCTTATGATAATAGTACCTTAGTTACTGTAATGCATATGTAGGATTCGGCCATGCATTGGTGTCATCTTGTCAGTTGCCTGACCTTCCATTCCGACCGTTTCAACTGAAATAAGATACACAACGGACGACGACAACCACTGCGTTTTGGCATTGTTCAATTGGCTACGAGTTTGCTGTATTGAGTGTTTAGCGGTTACATGAACACCTAGAACTTGCCTTCTTGGATGAAGTCCTCGCTAACTCTTTTTTAGATAAGCAAAAATTGCTTGGCCATTAGGAAAGGTAAAGAAGTTCAAAAAGTCGGACTGGGCCAGCACAGTTGGAGTAGTGGTTTAGGCCGCATGACCACTGTGCGCGACATCGTGCGCTCATCCACTCGGCGGGGCAAGTTTCTTGCCGCAAAGAGTTGGTTGTCGGCATAAAGCTCCACCCAGGCCACCGAAAACTGGTTACAGCGAGTAGGTAAAATGGGAACCAACTGGATCTGCCGCTCCAAAAAGCATGCCGCGTTGGAGGGAAGATCAACGAGGTCAGGAGCCATCTGAGCAACCAGCAATAAGGCCAATACTGGTTTAGTACCTGCTGCCGGGCGGCCGTTGGTAGCTGTCGGCACCATGACATCACCACGCCAGGCACTCTCTTAGTACCTGGCGCCCAACAGCATGGCCAGAGTGGACGTCCGAGATGACGAACCATGGGGGTCGCGCAATGGACCGCAGAGGTCTGAGCGTAGGGCCGTAAGGTCCCCCCTCACATTGGATCGGACGGAAGTCGGACTGAGATCTAAGAGGATAAAGGATTTTTTGGATTTCAGGGGTAATCCACTTATGTAAGTAACTGGCTCATAAAAGATCATGGTAGAATGGTCAACTAAATATATTCTCCTGAAAGGTGTAAACAGGCTGTAAGCTCTCCTTGCTAGCCAACAAGTGACCCAGAGCTTCTGTCACTGCTATGGTGGCTAGTTCAGCTCCCAGTTGGTCCCTTTGGGAGCTACTGCAAGTGAGAATGGGTAGGGAAATGCAGGTTTAGGAAATGAGTTGATCCGTCACAAAGGAACTCCATCGTAGGTGTTGAATTTTGAAGACAGCAATCCTGATGCATGTCCAAGAAGGCATAGAGGCCTTGCGAACCCAAGCTATCAATGATGGTTCGTTCCTAGGATGTCTAAGTAGCTTTGATTGAACTCATCTTTGAAGGGCTTAACTCCAGACCACATGGACCCTAACCGAACCATGTTGAACTCCCAATCTTTGTAGAGCTTGTGTTGGGCCTTGTTGAGCACCTGCGAAGAATACCAAGGGAAAGCCTTTTGAACAGAATTGAACCTGTGGAAGATTCGCACTCTGCCGCACTGATCAACAAAAATCCTTCTTTGTTGAGGTATAGATTTGGGAATCTACAGTTGCAAGAACTGGAGAGGCTACTGCAAAAAGTAGAAGTACTAGCGAGTGCATGGTCGCAAGTTGTAAAGAATGAGTCTGGGCCTATGTTAGATAAGCTTATCATACCTCGCAAAATGCAATGAACTTTATGTTCAAACAAGCAAACATTTCCCTTCGTGCTATTTTTTGACTTCCATGAAAGGAAACACTTGCCTATTAAACTCCACAAACTACACCTCAACCATTGTGGCAAAATCTCGTGCAACCTTCAACTCAAAGTCATCAACCACCTTCCATTCATTCCTCACTGGATCATAGCGCTGAATCTTGCGTTCGAATCGCCGACGATCCCATTCACTGCTAGTAGGCACAGCACCTCCAGCACAATACAGCACTCCATCCAGCACAGCCATGGTTGGTCCACGTCGTGGAGTGGTTAGAGGGGCCACTCGGCTCCACTGGTCGGTCTCCGCGTTGTACTTCTCACAGCTGGACAACACTGTCACATTCTTGGTCTCAGGGATGTTGTACTCTCTAGGCTTGAACACAATTCCCCCACAGACATAAATCTCACTTCGGAATGTGGCAGCAGCAAACTCCAGGCGGCCGTGGCGTAGTCTGCTGACCTGAAAGCAAAGAGAACAGTTTAAGAGTCGTTCTCTGGTCAGATCGCGTTTTGGTCCTTTGCCCTATTCAGACCCAAAATTGAAACTTTGAGCTAGAGAGCTGTAAGTTGGTACACTAATAGATACTTATGAGTTATCTTTCAGCTGCAGAGGATTAATGGATCTGACGCTCCTGTCCTGAGATATAGCCTTCCGAAAATCGGTCTGCTTAACTATGGGACCAAAATTTCAAACTCGAATTTCTCGCTTCATACTCGGAATTCGGACCTAAAAATTGGGGGTTTTAGAGTACTTTTAGACTGCTTTAAGAAACTTTCGTCAAATTTTCGTTTTCAGAAAAAAAAATTTTTTTCGCCCCCTTTGCGCCCCCCTAGCTCGTCTGGAACCCCCCCAACCCAGTTTTTTTTATTTCAGAAAAATGTTGCGCTATCAATTACCTACCGTTTGGTGTGAAGCATTGTTTGCTCAGACCCGAAAAACGTGAGAAAATTGAGATCAAACATGTCCCGGTCGCAAAATTTTCGCACTTTTCTCAGGTCAAATATTTCCAAGTCCGGTTTTCCACCTACTAGTACGAATTCGGACTTAAAAATTGGGGGTTTTAGAGTACTTTTTGACTGCTTTAAGAAATTTTTGTCAAATTTTCGTTTTCAGAAAAAAATTTTTTTTCGCCCCCTTTGCGCCCTCCTAGCTCGTCTGGAACCCCCCAACCCAGTTTTTTTTATTTCAGAAAAATGTTGCGCTATCAATTACCTACCGTTTGGTGTGAAGCATTGTTTGCTCAGACCCGAAAAACGTGAGAAAATTGAGGTCAAACATGTCCCGGTCGCAAAATTTTCGCACTTTTCTCAGGTCAAATATTTCCAAGTCCGGTTTTCCACCTACTAGTACGAATTCCGACTTAAAAATTGGGGGTTTTAGAGTACTTTTAGACTGCTTTAAGAAATTTTTGTCAAATTTTCGTTTTCAGAAAAACATTTTTTTTCGCCCCCTTTGCGCCCCCCTAGCTCGTCTGGAACCCCCAACCCAGTTTTTTTTATTTCAGAAAAATGTTGCGCTATCAATTACCTCAAAAGGGGGCAAAAAAATTTTTTTTTCTGAAAACGAAAATTTGACAAAAATTTCTTAAAGCAGTCTAAAAGTACTCTAAAACCCCCAATTTTTAAGTCCGAATTCGTACTAGTAGGTGGAAAACCGGACTTGGAAATATTTGACCTGAGAAAAGTGCGAAAATTTTGCGACCGGGACATGTTTGACCTCAATTTTCTCACGTTTTTCGGGTCTGAGCAAACAATGCTTCACACCAAACGGTAGGTAATTGATAGCGCAACATTTTTCTGAAATAAAAAAAACTGGGTTGGGGGGTTCCAGACGAGCTAGGGGGGCGCAAAGGGGGCGAAAAAATTTTTTTTTCTGAAAACGAAAATTTGACAAAAATTTCTTAAAGCAGTCTAAAAGTACTCTAAAACCACCAATTTTTAAGTCCGAATTCGTACTAGTAGGTGGAAAACCGGACTTGGAAATATTTGACCTGAGAAAAGTGCGAAAATTTTGCGACCGGGACATGTTTGACCTCAATTTTCTCACGTTTTTCGGGTCTGAGCAAACAATGCTTCACACCAAACGGTAGGTAATTGATAGCGCAACATTTTTCTGAAATAAAAAAAACTGGGTTGGGGGGGTTCCAGACAAGCTAGGGGGGCGCAAAGGGGGCGAAAAAATTTTTTGTTATGAGATCGAAGATTTAACAAAAATTTCTTAAAGCAGTCTAAAAGTACTCTAAAACCCCCAATTTTTAAGTCCGAATTCGTACTAGTAGGTGGAAAACCGGACTTGGAAATATTTGACCTGAGAAAAGTGCGAAAATTTTGCGATCGGGACATGTTTGATCTCAATTTTCTCACGTTTTTCGGGTCTGAGCAAACAATGCTTCACACCAAACGGTAGGTAATTGATAGCGCAACATTTTTCTGAAATAAAAAAAACTGGGTTGGGGGGGTTCCAGACGAGCTAGGGGGGCGCAAAGGGGGCGAAAAAAATTTTTTTTTCTGAAAACGAAAATTTGACGAAAGTTTCTTAAAGCAGTCTAAAAGTACTCTAAAACCCCCAATTTTTAGGTCCGAATTCCGAGTATGAAGCGAGAAATTAGACTTTGAAATTTTGGTCCCATAGTTAAGCGGACCGATTTTCGGAAGGCTATATCTCAGGACAGGAGAGTCAAATCCACTAATCCTTTGCAGCTGAAAGATAACTCATAAGTATGTATTAGTGTGCCAACTTACAGCTCTCTAGCTCAAACTTTCAATTTTGGGGTCTGAATACTGAAACTCGATCGGTTCAGAGAACGACTCTTAAGTATTCCATGACTGCGGTGTAGAGACCGATGTCCAGCTGTCATTGGCTGGATGGTACTTTTCGACTGTGCAACCGCACTGTCTGTCATCGCCGCCAATTGCGTACAAGTGATAGTCCAATGAGACCATTTGGAACATGTCACGTTTGATCTTCAATGAACTAATTCGGTCCCAAGTAACTAAAATGATGTTGGAACAGTTAGTCTGTTAATTGATCAGTGTTGGTTGGTTGGTTAGTTGCCTGGCTTGGCTTGGCTTGGTCAAACGGTCGGTCGGTCGGTCGGTCGGTCGGTCGGTCGGTCGGTCGGTCGGTCGGTCGGTCGGTCGGTCGGTCGGTCGGTCGGTCGGTCGGTCGGTCGGTCGGTCGGTCGGTCGGTCGGTCGGTCGGTCGGTCGGTCGGTCGGTCGGTCGGTCGGTCAGTCGGTCGGTCGGGCAGTTAGTTAGTTGGTTGGTCAGGCAGTGAGTTGGTCAGATGGTCAGTCAGTCAGTTGATAATTGATCAGTCAGTCATTCATTTGGCAGTTGGTTGGTCAGTTGGTCAGACAGTCACTCTGTGGGTCGATCAGGCTGTTCGTAAGTTCAATGTGTACTTGGCAGTTTGCTGACCGATTTTTCAACACAAGTCTTCTCACACTCTTCCTTGCTTTCAAATTGATTGCTGCTTGACCCACAACCCGAGTACTGAAATGCCTTGCATTTGTCTCCAAAATAGTGGAACAGCTTTTGCTTTGCATTGCAACCTTGTCCCCAGTCGACTCGGTCAAAGCAAGCATCTGCAGCAAATTCTACTTGGCACATCTGCTGAGAAACAGCCAAATTACCTGTTCTAAGTCGTTCACATGATTTTAATCTGTCTAGATACTTGGTCTGACCGCCACACACAAAAAAAGCTTTGCCCAGCATTGCACCCCCAGCCCCAATTCGTGATACGTGCATCGATGGCCCTTGAGTGGTTAGAGTGGAGTTGGATCGGGGGTCAAAGAGTTCAGTTGAGCTGAGAGGGTCCAGTCCAGTCCACCCCTTCTGACCCCCAGTGATCATCACCAGACCACTAGGGAGCAACACACTGAGATGACGTTGTCTCCTTTCCATAAGATCGGCAGTAATTGCCTTGCTTTCGTTTGAATTAGTTGGGTGGTAGTACTCAAAGTAGCTTTGCCATTTCGCCAAAGCAGGTTTGTGACCACCAATGATGAGTAGCCGTTTATCTGCAAAATGGAACCTATAAAACAGTGTTGCCAGGTTGGGGGAATTTCCCCCAAATTGGGGGAATTTTTTTGCGTTTGGGGGAGAAATTTCGTTTGGGGGAGTGGGGGAATTATTTGGGGGATTTTTGCAAAATCTGGGGGAATTCTTGGGGGAATTTTGTGATCAGTAATTTTCTAGTATTTTTAAGCTTTTTGCCAGTATTAGTGCCAATTTCGACCTTTGTATCTGCATATTTTTACTATTCGATGCTATTATTTTTTGCTGTAACATGTTTTGAGTACCGTTTTTTATCTATCGAACGTTATTAGCGACTGAAAATCCAAACAGGATAGCTTTTAGGCCTAAGTAGGCATCGTTCTCATTCTCACATGCTTAAGATATAGGTACCGATAAAACACATAGTATGGAACATCGTGTTTTTCTTTGTAAATTTTCTTATTATGTATATGGAGGAATGTTTCAGGCGTTTTAGGGGGCGTGCAAAAATTACGTAATGGTGTTTTTGCCCATTTTCGGACCCCCCCCTCCCCCCTGATAATCGCCCGTAATAATTTCCTGACCCCCCCTCCCCTAATTACGTAATAATTTGGCTACCCCCCCCCCGAAATTTCAATTTTTTGAAGAGTTAGAGCCGAAAATTTTCCGTTCAATTCTATGTAAAAATGACGTTCTTATTAAAATAGCATCTGTATACAGTAACAATTGATAGTTATCTTAGTTTTCTTTATTGATGAGCTACAACTACGTACATGTACGTATAGTCTTAGTTTTACATAGATAGAAGCCATCATTGGATGGCGTTTTGTTACTGACGGGGTGACGGATTGTATTGGAAGTGTTTTATACTGGGTTTTAGGGCTGCTTCAATATTGCTTGACTGATAAATCGATAGTCATAAACCAGAGTTCGTGCGGGACCCGAAAGGTCAGGGAATTTGGTGTCCAGTCAGGGAAAAAATTGATAGCAGTACAATCCTCTCTCGCCCAAAGGGCCCTGTCAGAGCTTTACACACCACCCTTTTGAAAATGGGACTTCTGACTTTCCACAACTACTACAACTTAACAGAATGCCGGTTAAATGCGTTTTTCAGAGCAAATTTTTAAAAATTCTGAGCCTTGTTAGAATGTGGTCACTCTGATTGGTCGGGGAAATTTGACTTTGTTCAGCGAATTTTGCTCGGAAAAAGCCGCACGAACCCTGTAAAAGATCGAGTCGAAAAGTGTTATACCCTTATATACTCTTAATAAGATGTCAAAGGTCACTCTTGCCATTTAGCATTTGAAAAATTCGAAAGCCCTGACGTAAACGGTAGCTACCTTCTCTAATCTAAACGTTCATCTAAGTGAAATCGAGAAAATTTAAGCCCAATGGCTTCAAATCGAGACTACAAGTACATGTACTACACATCAAAATAATTAAAATTATGGCCACTTTAGTGATTTCTGCAGTTTAAAAAATTACGTAATGAAGTCGCCAACCCCCCCTCCCCCCACCGTAATGAATAGTAATCTTTTGGCGAACCCCCCTCCCCCCTCATGCCATTACGTAATTTTTGCACGCCCCCTTAGCTGGCAAACTGCAGATAAACTTTTAAAACTCAAATCAAGCATTGTTCTGACTAAAAGTTTTGATTTGTATTAGAATTTCCTTAAATAAAAATTCAGACGAGAAAGTGGCATTTTTGAAAAAAAAAGAATTATATTTCACTTTGAAAAACATTTTTCACACAAAATTTTGAAATTTTCTCAAATTTTCTCAAATTTCAAAATTTCATTTACCCCAAACGTTTTTTGCTTGAAATTTTTCTGAATAAATCAGACTAGTGGTTTATGAACTGACATTTTGAGTTTTTAACAAGTTTAATTATTATGGATCAAGTTCATTTGTGCCATTTTTTACACAAGCAAGCCCTACTTCTACGTTTTAACGATGTTATGTAATCCAATTAAAGGAAAACAGCCATAAATGGCCTCTGCAGAGCATAATTTTGTTGCATTTTTCAATTTTTATTTGGGGGAATTTTTTGGGGGATTTTTGTATTTTTGGGGGAATTTTGGGGGATTTTTTTCTGAATTTTGGGGGAATTCTAGCCCTCAGACCTGGCAACACTGCTATAAAATAGACTTTGATTGAATACTGAGAGAAAGCTTACTAGTGTTTAGCTTTTCGGTAGGCAGAGATGAAGAAGCTGAAGAAATTTATGGAGTTAAAGGAATAAGCACAAATAATAAATGCTTACAAGTTATAGGGGCTGGAATCAAAAAAGTTGTTTTAAGAAGAAACGCGGCGATACTATAGAGAACAAACTTCATTGTGCAGCAACCAATTTCAAAGTCGGTCTGTTTTGAAATACGAAGCTGACTCAATTAGGATAAAAGCTAAACTTTAGTTAGAGATCCATTACTGGCTAGTTTACATAAACGGCAACGTTGCATACTGACTCGGTTTAGTTGCTGAGATATTTGCCCTCAAAGCTATAACAGTGATTTTGGCAGTGAGCAAGAGGCATCCCGTTGCACTTGACAATAAATCCGATTCCTACTGTAGCAGTAGCAGGAATCTGTTTTTTATGATGAACTGCAAGAGAATAACAAAAATCGCTCTTATTTATTGTCAAAATCACTGTTTTTAATTTGATGGCGAATATCACAGGAAATAAGCAGAATAATAATTTCACCAATCTTTCAAGAATTTATCTGTCTTTCAAACAAAAAAGATTGATTCAAATCATTTCTGATTTACAGTTACTACGGCGAAAAATCTGCTGGGTTGTTTCCTATCCCTCTTGTTCATTGCCAAAATCATTGTTTTCACTTAGACGGCAAGCAGAATATTCATTCAAATCGGTTGAGATTTTCGGTTGCTATTGCGAAAAATCTGCTCGGTTTTTTTCACGGACACTGTACATTGCACATCAGATGGAGACTGTCCCAACTTTTAATTGTTTGTGAGATAAACAAATAATTGTACAAACCTGTAGATTCGTACGGGTCTTTGTATTTCAGGAAAGTAGTTGTGTAAGTTTTTCGTCAAGCCATTTATCAACTGAGTGTTAGTGAAGTGAAAGTTTTGTACCATCGCTACCATTCACCCAGGCTAGCGAGATTTTTGGTGAAACAGGCTGCATCATACATGTAACAGGGGGGTCTGGGGGTCTGCCCCCCACCCGACTTAGGCCAGACCCCCCCCCCCCGATGGGGACCCCCCTCCGATTTTCTGGCAAGTAATTTTTGAGCAAATTTTTGGAATTTTCTGCAATTTCAGACAGAAAAATTGCCAAAATCGCCTGTAAAACAGCACTAAAACTACAAAGTATCCTGCAAAAATTGTTCTTACTAATGTTTAAATTTCCCGCCAACATTTGAATTTTCGCGCCGAAATTCTAGCAGAGTTAGCCAGACCCATTGGGCACCTATTCTGCAAATTTGGTTCAGATTGGCAGAGAATTGACTGAAAACGGGCAATTTTAGTGAACCTCAAAAATTTTTGAGGGATTTTTTCTGAATTTTCGGGGTTTCTGGCTCTCACACCTGGCAACACTGGGGTTGAATGAGCTGGCATGCATGACGGACTGATAGATGACGGCATTACCAGGGCAGGGCAAGGAAAACTTCAAAGTTTTCTTTCAAGTAAAACGGACGTACACAGGCGCCTTTTACATATAATTCCATCATTTTGTAGGGCCTTTTTATACGCTTCACTTTGGTAGTGCACCTTTTGTTAGTATTTCTGTATTCAGTTACATTGTTTCCAACCAAAACAAATTAGTCCCGAATCCTCAAACAAGACACATACAAACACAGACAAAGTTACCAACCGACCCACACTCTTTAACTTGACCATTCAAACAACGCTGAATTAACCAATTCAATATTGCTTTTTTACACACAGTGGAACCTCCGTGCTTACAGTGATTAGGAAACGTTGGATATACAGGGTACGCCAAAAGAAAAAACAATCCAGCAGATTTTTTGCTGTGGCAACCACAAATCTCAATCGCTTTGGAGCGAGTGTTTTCTGGATGAAAGACAAATAAATTCGTGACAGATTGGTGTAGACCTATTTCTTTTGCAAATTTTAAATAGTAGTCGTACTTAGTAGTCTCTAAAAATCGCCAAAAATAATTAGTAGTCTTAGTTAGTAGTCTCAAAAAATCTCGATTTTGAATATGTAGTCGTAGTTAGTAGTCAATTTGTAGTCAGCAAAATTTTAAATAAAATGGCTAAAATTTCAGGTTTTTAAGGTAAAGCAAGAAGTTTGAAAGCCCTAAATAATAAAAAAAAGGTAGTGGTGAAATTTTTAAAGATAACATCAATTTTCTGATAGGTGTGATGCCAAAAATGCGTGTTATTTAATCTGCGGAAGTTTTAAATTTAGTATTAGGTTCAGAGTACACGTTTTTTTTGTTTGCAGCTTCAAAAGACGTGTTTTCGTTAATATTCTACCTACTATTAAACTCTACATTTTGTTTACAAAAAAGAAGCAGATATGTATGTATTTTGTTTTTTACAAACTTTGTTGAAATTGAATAAATATTTCAAAATAAAACAGAAAACTGCTTTTGAATGTCAAAAAAGTTGTCAAAACCAGTGAAAGAGCTCAGTTAACAAAAACCCACAAATAAAATTGCACCATTTCCGTTTCTAAATGGTTAATGTGCACGATATGACTAAATATATTTCAGAAATTGCTGACTACTAATTCACAAATTCAAAATGTAATTAGTAGTCAATTTGTAGTCACTAAATCTGAATATGTAGTCGTAATCAATTTGTAGTCTTGATGACGTCATAAAACCCCAAAAAATTAGTAGTTAGTGGTTAGTAGTTAGTAGTCACTACAAAATAGGTCTAGATTGGTGCAATCTTCATTAGATACTCTGCTTGGTTCCTGAGATACTTGCCCTCAAAGTAAAATCAGTGATTTTGGTGATCAACAGCCAGCATTTTTATAATCCGTTGCACTTCAATTTCATTTCACGTCTTTCATTTAAAAAAGGATTCATTCGAATCGGTCAAGATTACTGGCTTTTGTTCATTACAAAAATCAGTGTTTCAAATTTGATCTCAAATAACTCAGCAACCAAGCAGAGTATATCTTTAAGTCAGCCATATATGGTACCATATGTGGTTGCACCAGCCTAGGTACCGGTACCATAGGGTTTTGGTTCGGTACCATAAACGGTGTTAAGTGCCTAATACTGTTTCCCAGCAAGTTAATAACAAATAGCAAGTTAATTTATTTTTCGGCAAAATCGGGTAGCAAATAGCAAATTCCTAGCAAGTTAATTTTGGGCAAAGCTCTGCCTAGCAAATAAATAGCTAGTTTATTTCGGATTGAGGGAGCGAGAAATTTGCTAGGAATTTGCTAGCAATTTACTAGGAATTTACTAGCCTCAGACATATTCATCCACTATCCCTATCTTTCCGCGCTTGGCCTGGGACCTGATGTGCTGCCAGGATATATACCCAATGTTGTATATGCTGCGCATATAGCTAAAGCAGCACTAACAGAAGCATGGACAAAAGTCAGTCTCTAGGCTAGGCTGACAGTAGAGTCGGCAAATAGAAAACTACTGAATGTGTTCATGTTAGGGATAAAGTTAGAGAAAATTCTTGGTGCTTCTCTTCCTGCTGTTGCTTGTTCAGCTTGTTGAAACTGAGATACAACGTATAGTTTTGATTCTAATTGGTACCAAAGTTTTCCACTTATATAAGACAAATAGGAAAATGTCCAAATGGGCCACTTTTCACGCCCTTTTGAAAACCATGATCATATAATAACTATGGTGGTCTTATAATCGGGCATGATTTGGTTGAACGAAAAATTTTTAGCAAATTCTAGCAAATTGATAGCAAATTTCTAGCAATTAACAAGTTAATAACAAATTAAATTTGAAATTGCGGTGTCTAGCAAGTAAATAGCTAGTAAATAAAATTCCCGAAAGTTACAAGCAAGTTAATAGCAAGTTAATTAGAAAATAAATTAACTGGGAAACAGTAGTGCCTAACTGTCTTACTGAAAATTTCATCAATCTGTCAATAATTTATTTGTCTTCAATCGGCAAAGATTTACGGTTGCTACAGCAAAAAATCTGCTGGTTTGGTTGCTTTTTTTTGGCGGACCCTGTATTAGCCTGTAAAATCTTTGCTTTAAGGAGGTTCTACTCTACTCCATTCAACCAATTCAAGTTCCGCTTCTATAATTGGGTCGAAGAATCGGCCGAAACGAACGTCTCTGCAAACTCGGGCGCTTCTTCTTCTCCAGCAGCTGAACTGCTTCAGCCTTCTCATTCTGACATTCACTTGGATTCATCCAACAACGAGCTCCTTTCTTTACCATGCCAGTTCTAAAAGTGTTTCTTTTACCTCTAAAAACTGTTCTTTTGTGCTAAGGTAGTGAAGTGATGTACTTCACTCAATTTGATCTAAATTTGTGGCAAAAAGAAAAGTTGTCATTTTGGACACTCTGTATTACTGGCTATAACAGTCAGGAACTTAACGCCGTTTATGGTACCGACACCACATAAGGTGGCCGTACCATATATGGTACCGGTGCCTAGGGTAGTGGTACCATATATGGTGACCCCACGTTCGGCGACTGACTAGTGACTACCCATGGTCATGGGTGCCGGTACGATATATGGTACCTCTACCCTAGGTACCGGTACCATATATGGTACGGGCACCTTATATGGTGTCGGTACCATAAACGGCGTTAAGTGCCTGACTGTATAATCTTACCTCAATGAACCTTTAGCATCAGTCACCTGCAGCAAAACCGCAGTTGTTATGGCAACGAGGAAAATTCCCAAACGGCTATACATACTGTATTGTACGACTTTTCAAATCTAAAATTGAACAACCCTTAAAACCAGGAAACCTAAATAATGATGGTATAGTAGTAGTCTAGTCAGTAAACGGCAAACGTCACTTTTTGTTGGTCTGGATGGGCACAGACCGCCGACAACTGAGATCTCCTAAAATGGACTCAACAGATAGCAACTATCTGGGGAGCCCAAAACTAATAAACCTAG
The DNA here is from genome assembly GCA_030248155.1 of Sabatieria punctata. Taxonomy (NCBI): domain Eukaryota; kingdom Metazoa; phylum Nematoda; class Chromadorea; order Araeolaimida; family Comesomatidae; genus Sabatieria; species Sabatieria punctata. Next base: position 56,300 of record JASANB010006841.1, read on the forward strand.
TCGCATCACATACGTGCTTGCTCCAGCAATTTCGATTTATTTCCAGACTGCAATATTTTGACGTTTTCCTCTGGTAAACAGACACAATTAGACTGCGTTTAGGCCCAGAAATAGCTCGACCGATTAACTATTCTACTAGCAGCACTAAATATGGCTAATAAATAGTCCGTCAAATAGTTGTCAAAATTACTGGGAAGTATAATTACTTTGCTGTAAGTGTTTAGTTGTGGTTACTAAACTAAGGTGAAAAATAGCTGCTAATTTCTTTGAAAGCTATAGGCCTCACGCAATGATGCTAGAAAAAATTTATTATTTCCATCAGAAAGTTCACACGCTCTCGGCAGGTATCATAAATTGAATCTATAAACGGTTTTTCTCTGCATGAGCTAAGTTAACCAACCTGCCTGAACGTAGTAGTTGAAATGCTTTTTGTAAATATAAATTCAATGCTATATAGCGATTTAAAATTGCGGATTTTGAATTTCAATTTAGTTACAATTAAATTACGACATGCATGTCTATCCAACGAAAGAAAGGTTAAATATCGAAAACGCAACACACATTCCTAGCGTGCCACTAAGCAGTACTTTTAACGTCCAAATCACCACGTATTGGGTGTTATTGAGCCACGCAACCCCGTATACAATTATCAAATAGTCACATTTATCACACAAATTTTAACACAAAGATCAAACAAACACACATCAACAAAATGTCAATCGTTCGAAGACCAGAAGAACTTGTAAGATTTGCTGCCAATGTAGTTTTTCGCAATAGTTCGGTAGTATAATCAATATCTTCAAAAAATTTTGCAGTAGTGGTAGAAGTAGAAGAAATGCTAGCCTGTTTTTTGTCAGCGCAACCGTCTCTACAAGTACAGGCAGTCATATTACAGTAACACCACTCCAGAATAAGAGGAACGTTTCTCTCCACGTCCAATAGAGATGTTGAGGTTTGGTTTCTACAGCTGTTCCGTTGGGCAATTGGCAGTGTTTCTTTGAAGAAATGTCCCCAGCAGCCGCGGGCAGTATTTTGAGTCAGTCTTGAGCGGTAGGACTCTGAAATTAGAGTAGGTTTACTGTGTTTTCGAGGGTAAAGTAGTAAAATTCTTGCTCCTCGAATTACTTGTTGAAAAGTCGTTTTATGCTGAGTTTCAAGGGTAGATGTTTTCATCAATAAAAACCTCAAGTTTGCCTAGACAGACACAAATACAAGAGGATTTTGTCTCTTATCTATAGAGGTTGTTATCGCACCTGTACATATCTCTAATACAGTACAGTTGCTCTTTAACCTAGCCTTACCGTAATAGCGATCAGTGGTGTATAAATTGAGCTTGAAACATGCATCCATGCAGCCAGGTTTTAGAATAGCACCCGGAATTGTGTCGTTAAACAAACAGCGGTCAGAAATCACGTCGAAAAATAGACTTTTTCCTTCGGGAAACATTTCAAACCACTGAAACTTGTTACTGTTTAATTTTAAATGGCAGATTATTACCGTAGTACACACCGTACCTTCAGCTGTACAGCGTCGGTAGCACAAGTGTAACAGGATATTTTACCTAAAACTATGTACTGTACTTGCACAATTCTAAGAGAAAGAGTACTGTACGCATGTGTTAGGGATAGTGTGTCGATTTGTAATTTCACATGATGGTGCTGTACCTCAGAATATTTGGTCAGCCACTATATGCAAATTTGCATTAGAATACAGTATGAAACAGAATCGGTGAAAAGAGCTTGTGTTTAAATTACTGTAATTTTAATATATTAATATTAAAATAAAACTATCCATAATAGTGCCATTTTAATAGTATTAAATTTATATTAATATTAAAATGGAGGGCCTACTATTATATTAAATTAAATTAAAAATACAAAGAGGGGCTGAATATTAAAATTTATCTTTAATAGTATTTTAATAGCATTTTAATAGTTTGACCTTGTTTGACAATGAAGGAGCTACCTACAATACTAGAATTTAAATCAGAATTTTACCTCAGAAAATGTTAAAAATTGAAGGTGTCTGACAGCCCTCTGAATCTCGAAGCTTGGAGGGACCGTTCATAAACGACGTCGTTCCAAAATCCCGATTTTTCGGACCCCCCCTCCCCCCAAAATCGCTTTGCGTCGTTTCTTGGGAACCCCCCCCCTATGGCGACGTCGTTTTCGGATTACCCCCCCCCGATAAAAGGGCAGTACATACAGTACTGTCACGTTTTTTGTTACCATACTGCGCAATCAATAGAATAAATCCCTACAACCACTCTGGAAAGCTTTTCTGTATGGAGAAACGTTTGACAGAATGTGCATAAATCGAAAATAATGTAATTGAAGTACCCTAAAATTCATAAAAAAGCGACGTCGTTTTTTGCTAACCCCCTCCCCCTCCTGGTGCGTCGTCTATCGTCGCATTTCAGCCGACCCCCCCTCCCCCCCTCTGGAACGACGTCGTTTATGAACGGCCCCTTGGAAACAGTGGAACTTTTCTCACTAATAGGCATGAATGACAAAAGGACCTGAATCTACTCAATAACCTATGTCTTTCCTTTCGAAATATCTCTTTAACTATGCATCAATATCTTCTTTCAAATTTTACATACCTACCTTCTGTTCACATGCTTTCTCGAATATCTTAACAGGTCATCCGCCTAAGTGGGAGGGAGGTTGGGTTGGGGAGTCTGGCGCCGGCCGAGGGGTCTGAGCACAAATTTTGGGAGGGGGTTGAGTACTATAAAACGCTAAAAATTTGCAATTTTTCGGTTGAAATCGTCGAAAATCGCTAATTTGGCCTGAAATACAGCTAAGAAGTGCTTTTTTACAGGCGATTTTTGCAATTTTTGTGTCTGAATTTGTAACAAATCGCAAAACTTTGCTCAAAAATTACTTGCCTGAAAAAGCGGAGATGGTCAGAACAATCGTCTAGGGGGTTCTCCATCTGGGGGCTCTGGCCTAAGTCGGGTGGTGGGCAGACCCCCAGACCCCTCTGTTACATTACATGTATCCTTAAATTAAAACCATGTTCAGACAAAGTCATTTTAAATAGAATGGTTATAAATTTCCAGGGAAAAATTCTTCTTAGTTGGATCTCTGATTGAATTTTCAACTTACAGTAACTGTAAAGTAGCAGCTTCAAGCAAAAGATGTTGTTTCACTAATTCGCTAAAGTGTGTCCAAAACTTTTTAAGTTCATTTTAGAATCTACCAAAATGTTATTAAAATACTATTAAAATTGTTATTTAATAGCATTAATATTAAATCTAAATTAAAATTATCAGGGACTATTATATTAATATTAAATTAAAATTAAAATCGGCCAGTTCTATTATATTAATATTAAATTAAAATAAAATTTCACTATTAAAATTACAGTAGTTTAAATGCCAGTATGTACACAGTACGTACAGTACTATTTTTTATAGATACGTAAATACCTACATCAAAAAATTGCTGTACTGTTTATATAAACACGTGGGTTAGCAAAACTCACTTTGAGGTTTGAATGAATGACAAATCGAGGAGATGAGCCAGAAAATAAGCTGATGGAAAGCTTTCATTCTTCTATGAATCTACCTGAAAGCCAATAATGAGATGATAAATATTCCGCTGCCCATGCAGCGTTGTTCCCAGTAAATTTACTGAGTAAAAGTTACTAGGTACTTAAAGCGCATGTGCGCTTAATCTCCGAATGTCGTTCTGTCTTTGATCATCTGGTGGGACATACAATTTGAACTAGGATTTCCTGTCTCGACGCGGAATATGCTCCTTATGCAGCTACTGTATGCTACGTAAACTACGCCGCTTTATGCAGCGCTCAACGCTGGAGGGAGGGGAAAATAAAGAAAAAAGAAAAATATTTTTTATCGGATTCAATCAGAGGAATGAGCTGGTTGAGGGAGCAATCATTGCATTTGCATAATACACGCAGTCAAAAAGGTCATTTTGTACTTGGAAGTACTGTTATTTTACTATAGTATAGTAAAACAAAAATTAGTAATACTAGTGGTATTTTACTAGTAGTAAAATAGTAGTAAAAAGTAAAATTGAGAGCCAATAGTAAAGTAAAAATTAAATCAAATTGCCAAAGGTCGTCAATTCAAAGGTACTATTTTACTAGTTTTTGGTGAATTCCAGTGGAAATCTTAATCAATTTTGCAATAAAATATGTGTGGTTTCACTTTTCTCAGTCGAATTTCACATGTTTTTTACTCTGAAACTCTGGAAAACTTCGTATCATGATCAAATTTAGCAATGATTTAGTTACCATCAATTATTCGTAAGATTTTGGCATCATTGGTGTAAACTTTTACATTATGACTAGTAAAATCGTAGTAAAATAGTAGTAAAATTAGCAAAATAACTAGTAAAACAAAAATTAGTAAAATCGGAGCTGTTTGGTAGCAAAACAAAAATTAAAATTAAATTGAAGGCTGAATTTGTAGTAAATAGTAAAATAAAAATCCACTAGTAAAATAACAGTACTTGGAAGGGGCTAAGCTGGCTAACAAACAACTCTTACTTACTTTTATTATTTTTATTCGTTTCTTCACTTCGGGCGGCGGCAGCAGTGCAGAGTAGGCGGGAGAAAGGAGTGGTTAGGTAATAGGAGCAACTAAGGTTCATTCGATTCCTATAAGGTAATACGTCGCCTTCCTAAAATACCTATTCTGCTTCTTCTTTTGCATTTTTGTGTTCGCGATCTTCGTCGTTTAATTTTTTTACTCCGAATAAACAATGGCGGAAAATAGCACGGCTATTCTTAATTTCACGAAGACCGGCCTCGAGCGTCTTTTATACGGTAGCTCATGTTCTGTTAATTTGAAATGGATTTGTATTCAAGCTACCCTCTTTTCAGAGATTACAAGCGTAAGTAGAATACACTTTTGATATTTTGAATTACAGTAAGTACTTTTACTTACCGGTAAATATTTTTCTTAATTTTTCTCACTGAATACCGAGTTTCAATTTTAAATTACTCAATTAGAAAAAAACGTAAACTCGGTACTCGGTAATTTACTGAGTAAAAGCTTCTGCAATAGGTAGCTCACGATAGTTTTTCTTTCTAATCGATCTACTAAACGACGAAAATACACAATTTTTTCAATTTTTAACGTACCGGTTGGGTACTAAAAACGCTCAAAATCGTTATTAAGGGTTGAAAGTGGAAAAAATCGCTAATTTGGGCTCAAAATACAGCTAAAAATGCTGCTTTAAACACGATTTTAGCAAGTTTAGTGTCTGAAATTTGTAAAAAATTGGAAAAATTTGCTTACAAAATTATTTGCCAGGAAAATCGGAGGGGGGTCGAAGAACCGCTTTGGAGGCATGGGCTAGGAGGTTTGGGGCAGACACCTGGGTCCACAGTTACATACACGTGACTTATTACCTCCTGCATACAATTCAAGGTAACATAATAGTGGTGTCTCCTAATGGCTACGGAAATCAAATCCAAATAAGGAGTGACCGGAGCCAACTAGCTGACAAACATGGGAATGGAGGCTAAGTTAGCAGCTTAATGGAGTCGGCGATATGCGTGTTCAGGGCTGATAAAGCACACAGTGGGACGAGCTGTCGCAGACTAATTATTGAAAGCAGTCGAGCATGAATAAGTCAGTAGCGTTTGAGCTATGGCAGCCAGGAAATCAGCCTAAATGGATGCTTTGTAGACTGGCTCGCGCTGCTACCTTGTTTCTATGCGCAAACTAAATTTGGTAGTTTATAGCTTGTAACTGGACTAATGTGTAATAATCAATCTCTATTATTGTCGTTAATTTGCCTTTTTGGTAAGGCGTGTTGACATGAGTAAAGGCGGATTTCTACCATCCGGATGGCACTGATACTTTCTAAATCGTTAGCAACCAACTCAATTTTGACTTTTTGGTTCTAAAAGTTTGGCTTATTACATACAGTGAACGTCATTCTTTGACATAGAAATGACCAAAATGGCTATTTTTAGCTGAGTTTTTTCCTCAAAAATACGTGGTTTTTCGATAAAAAGAAAAGAAAACACCGGAAAAACCCACGCAGAGGCTAGGGATCGAAACAAATCATCAAACCGACGTGAAGTGTAGGACGCTGTGAATTACAAGCAGATCAAAATGTCTCACAATCATTCATCAGGTACCAAATTTTACCTCAAATCATTACAAAAAAGCAGGCAGCATAATAATAATAAAGGGCAGAAAAAATTACAGACCACAAAAGATCACACAACAAAATCAAAATGACTCAGAATTTTTCGTAGTGGTCCGGGTCTAAAATATAAAAACACTGTTTATAATTACATAATCAAGCAAAAATTTGCATATTACGTCTCAAATAGTCCTCAAATCCGATAGACTCGTCGTTTCCTAGCAACTGGTCCACTTGCAGTCCGCTGGCGCGCGTTCCTAGCCGGTCCACCTGAAACTAATTGATTAATTAATTAATTAACTAATCAATCGAATAATTAGCACCTGAGCAGCGGCCTTCAGTTCCTGATAAAACCGGTCGGCGTGGGCGGAGCCTGCGCTCTGCTTCACCAGCTCGATTTGATTGACAACGCCGGTGATTGGTCGCTGAAACAAAAACCACATGCACACCTATCGTAACCGTGAATAATGAATTGAATATAGATGCCAATTTGGTAAAAAAGAAACTTACATCTTGTTCAGTGGCTTGCAAAGGATGCACTTGCTCTATTGGGGCAGACTTGGAACTCCTAAACAGATAGCAGATGATCTTATTTCAGCGCTTTTCTGAACTTGGTCAATAAAGAAAAAACAACTATACACTGGCCAGGGGCGAAGGGAATTTATCTACCCCATACCACCGCTCACCCTCCCTAATGGAGAGAATTTTCGCTTTTGGTGGTTTTGGGACCCCACCCCCGAGACTACCTCCACAACCCCTATCCGGATTTTTCCGGCGCACGTATAAAAATAAAGAACCTAGCAGATTTTCTTACTTTACTATAGGTGTGCACATTGAAGGGCCTTCGGGCCAGTGTTTTACACCTGTCTGTTTTACAGATAAAATTTCAAAACTATAGCAACGGTCAATCTCAGCAGATTTGAATGACAGACAAATAAATTATTGAAAGATTGTTAATCTAACGAGACAGTCACTCATACAGTCGATTACTTCTCCAGTAAAGTCTGGTTAGCCCTGAGAATCAGAAATCTGTTATATTTTTAAGTGCACCGGAATGACAAAGAGAAAGAATCACTCTTGTTCTCAGCCAAAATCTCTGTTTTCACTTTGAGGGCAAATATCTCAGGAATTAAGCAGAGTATCTTTTAGAAAAAATTCAACCATCTTTCAGGAATCTATTTATCTTTCATTCAATAAGATTCGGTTAAATCGGTTGAGATTTACGGTTACTACAGTAAGAAATTTGCTGGGTTGTTTTTACGAACACTGCACTCACGGCACCATGGTACCCCACGTTCAGGGACTGTAGTGGTACCATATGGTGACCATACATTTTACAGGTTATCCGCCGAAGGGGAGGGGAGGGGTTTGGGGGTCTGAGACGAAATTCTAGGGAGGTAGTTGGGCACTAAAATCGCTCAAAAATCGCTAATTTTCGGCTAAAAATCGTTAATTTGGGCCCAAATACGGCTAAAAAGTGCTGTTTTACAGGCGATTTTGGCAATTTTTGTGTCTGAAATTGTAAAAAGTCGCAAAAATTTGCTCAAAAAATTACTTGCAGAAAACTCGAAGGGGAGGGGGTCTGGCCTAAGTCGGATGGGACAGACCCCGCTGTTACATGTACACAATACAGTCAGGCACTTAACGCTGTTTATGGTACCGGTACCTAGGCTAGTGGCACCATATATGGCACCATCACGTTCGGGGATTGTAGGGGTACCATGGATGGGGTATGTGGGTACCAAAAACGGCGATAAGTACCTGACTGCAATAGAATTAAAAACTTACAACAGAGGTACGCTAGCCAGTCTTCCAACTTCCATATCAGACTGAGTGTCATTCTGATGGCCGGACGAACGTTCGGTCGACTTGGAAACCAGAGTCAGGTCCATCGCTTCTTCAACTACCACTTCTACACAAAGCAGAAACGGAAATAAAAGCTAAGTTGGAGAGCAACAACCCAGCAGATTTTTGCTGTAGAAACCGCAAATCTCAACCGATTTGAATGAATCCTTTCTGAATGAAAGAGAAATAAATTCTTGACAGTTCGGCGAAACTTTTATTGAGATACTGCGCTTACTTCCTGAAATATTTGCCCTCAAAATCAGAACAGTGATGTTGGCAAAGAACAAGAGCGATTCAGTTGCACTTCGTAATAAAGCAGATTCCTACTGCTGGAGCTAATGCATACATGTAACGGGGGGTCTGGGGGTCTGCCCCCACCCGACTTAGGCCAGACCCCCCCCCCCCCGAGACGATTTCACCGACCCCCCCCTCCGATTTTTCTGGCAAGTAAATTTTCGAGCAAATTTTTGCATTTTTTTACAATTTCACACACAAAAATTGCCAAAAATCGCCTGCAAAACAGCACTTTTTAGCTGTATTTTGCCCAAATTAGCGATTTTTGACGATTTTAAGCCCAAAAATCGCGATTTTTTCGATTTTTGAGCGTTTTTTTGTGCCCACCACCCTCCCCCAAAATTTTGGCGCAGACCCCCAACCCCCCCTCGGCGGATGACCTGTTACATGTATGGGCTAATGAGACTTTACTGGTAAAGTAAGGAGCGTGTCACCAGTAAAGACTCGTAATAGCTGTAGGAATCTGTTTGATTATGAAATGCAACGGAATAATGAAAATGGCTGCTGTTCATTACCAAAACCTCTGATTTTACTTTGAGGCAAATATCGCAGGAACCAAACAGAGTATCTAAATAAAAATTGCACCAACTTGTCAAAAATTTATTTGTCTTTCATTCAAATCGGTTGAGTTTTACAGTTGCCACAGCAAACAACCTGGCGCGTTGTTGTTTTTTGGCATACCCAGTAGATTTATTGGACCGATATGGCAGGGGCTTATCAGTCAAATCACCGAAATTTCGGCGACTTTTTTCAATAAAGTAAGCAGCGCGTTCGGGTCCAATCGCTTGAACTGACAGCAGATGCAGTATAACAGCGATAAAACGCACACAACATTATAAATCCTGCGTTCAATTTCAAACGTTTATTCACAAAAAAAAACCGAATTGAATTTCAGTACATAATATTATTATTACTATTGTTCGAATTTTTTAAATAGCGAAGAACCTAAACCAATTTTAACACCAACCAAGACCGCATACCAGTATACGGTAGGCAGATACGAAACAGTGCCATTTACAGTAACCCAGTCTCTGACCACAATTGGTCGCTGAAAATTCCATAGCAGAACTGTACAGAAAATAAACAAACAAACAATACAGTACATAGAATAAAAACTAGAGTGCCAACTTGTATTGTTTATTGGGGAAATTAACAGTTCAAAGTAATCAGCTTTAGAAAGCCTTTCTGTGCCAATCAGCTAAAAGTTAGCTCAATTTATGCGATAATTTACAATAACCGCCGGTTTCTTAATTAGCAGACCAGTAATTATTAGATTACTTTCGAATCTAAAACTAAAACAGTTAGGCACTTAGCGTCAGTCAACGAAGTTTTTCACCGAAAAGCGAGTTTTTGGCCGAGCCAAGCAGGTATTGGGTTTGTTGGAGATAAAAATTAGTTGTCACTCATCTAATTAAAACCAGAGAATATGCAAATTTCAGGAGCCAGAGTCCTGTTCCATAGCAGCCATCGCAGCCGCTGCCTCTGCTCTGTCCCTGGCGCCTCGCATAGGTCTTTTGCTCACGTATTTATGCAAATATTTGCGCACCTTGGCGCCGTGACTGGTGGCCTGATTGAGTGACCTTTTGACCTCTTCCAGCTGACACCTGACCGCCTTGTTGCGCTGGGCAAAGGTCAACGTCATCTCTTTTAATGTGTAGCTCTCCGATTTGGTTAAGTAGTCCTGAAACTGTTTGCGCATTCGCATTCTCATACATGAGCCACGCCATACATGTACCAGGGGTTTAGGGTACCCCCAAGGAAAAGGCCAAACCCCATCACCCCCGAGACAAGTTAAGGGACCCTCCCGACCCAAAAATACAAGTACTACTAGTGGCTCCAGTACTAACAAACTGACTCAGAAATCACTAATTTTAGCCTAAAATTCGCTTCAAAAGCCTTTGGAAACCGAACTTGGCGTTTCCACTGCTGATATTTAAGAGAAATCGGTGTTTTCGGAAGCTTTTTTTGTCATTTTTTGCTTGTTTTAGCTCTAAAACGCTATTTGGCAGCTTAAAAGTGATTTTTAGCGTCCTTACTGAAAAAACGCGCTAAAAACGCATTTCCACGCGTTTTGGAGCTTTCTGAAATAGGGGACCCCCTCTGGGCGAAACGCCCCTCGACCCCCCATCTGAGGAAACCCCCCTGCCACCCTCCCCTAGGTCGGCCCGGAGCTGTTACATGCATGGCCCACCCCCAAACGACCTCACCTACCTACCTGAAACCTACTTTTGTTCCTGACCCCACCTAAATGACCGCGACCCCTCCAACCGGTAGGCCCACCCCCAAATTTTCAGATTTTGACTATCCCCATCCCATGTATGACCGTACTTGATATTATCAAACCATTGCTCAGAGCTTAGACTGACGCTGATCATCAGGTAAAGAAAACAGACCTGAATCTCGGTCTCAAAGTACTTGAGCCAAGTCTCCAGCTGTTCCACGTTGTCAGCCTCGGTTCTGTCGATGGACTCGAGGTTGTCCTCAATGAGACCGAGCTTCCAAGCGTCCAGCCGTCTCCAGGTGTGTTTGTCGTTGGCCAGTTTAGCCGCACTCGACACAGAGCCCGTTTTGGTGGCTGCCTCTTTCAGTCGACACCCTGCCGACCGGTTGTAACTACCGCTGCACAATTTGGGTCGCACCTACACAACTGACATATCTCTACCTAATAGGTCATCCGCCAAAGAGGGAGAGAGAGTTGGGTGGGCTCTGTGGACAAATTCAGCATGGCGGGGGAGGGGTCTCAGTACCCTATTTTACACAGTCTGGCACTTAACGCCGTTTATGGCACGGCACCATATTATGGTACCCCTACCCATGGACATGGGTAGGGGGGTTGGAGACCTCGGGGAGGGGGGGTCCCCCGAAAAAAGGCCAAAAAACGCCTATTTTGCCTTAAATAAGCGAAAATTTCCTCCCTCCGGGAGGGGGGGTGGGTGGGGGAGGGGTATGGCCGGCCGAGGGGAGGGGTATACCCCCCTTACCCCCCGGCCCATGAGTGGGTACCATACGTATATGGTAGCACCACAGGTCCCGAACGTGGGGGTACCATGGTACCGGCACTGTATGGTGTCGGTACCATAAACGGCGTTAAGTGCCTGACTGTAATACTTGTATAAGCTAAAAATCGTCAAAAATCGCTAATTTGGGCTGAAATGCAGCTAAAAAGTGCTGTTTTACAGGTGATTTTTAGCAATTTGTCTGAAATTGCAAAAAAATTGCTTGCAAGCAAAATCGTCTGGGGGCAGACCTCTATCCAGTTACAATAACCCTTCAAACCCCTGGGTACCTGTTGTAGTATAAAAGGAATGAAGTGAGAAACTCACGTCAGTCGGTCGTTTGTAATGGTTTTTCCTAGGCAACCAGGTCATTTCGTAGCCGGTTAGCAACTTCGGACGCGGCCGGTACAACGGCCCTGATTCAGGGTCATCAGACTTTTCCACTCTTTTCCTAGTCAAACCAGTGGTTTGTACGCTGGAGCGATGGGAGAGAATGGCCAGAGGCGGCGTTATACTGTCCCGACCCTGAAATTATTATTATTTATAATTATTATTATAGTTAGGCAGTTTACGTTGCTTATGGTACTGTACTGGTGCCATACGTACATGTAACAGGGGGTCCGGATGGGAACCCCACGAGACGATTTTGCTGGCAAGTAATTTTTGAATTCAGTCGAAATTTGCGATTTTTGAGCGTTTTTAGTGCATTCATAACCACAACACGGTACCAGTCATACATGTACCAGGGGTAAGGGGGGTTTACCCCCTCGCCGGCCAATATCCCCCTTGGTCGTTCATACCCCCTAGTCGGCAGGCGCCAACCCCCCACCACCGGCAAGGCCGACCCCCCTCTTTGAAATCTTGACGACCTTTTTTTTTGGGAAAGTGTTATTTATACTCCGCACCTCTGGCCGAAAAGCCATACCCCTCCATTTTTTCCGGCCCATGTATGGTACCAGTGCCATAAACGGCGTTAACTGCCTGACTCTACTACTACAAAAGCGCTGTCAGTGTTGGTCTAATCTTATTACGAAGAGAAAAAGAAGTAACCAACAGGTAAGTAGTCGTCTCCGGAAACGTCCTCATCGTCTTGGCTGTCCTCAGAGTCCTTCTCCTCTTCCACAGTGGCGCTGCTGCCAGTTCGTTCGCTGTCCACCGGACTGCGCGACTTTGGGGCGCTGAATACATAAACAAATGTAAAGTGACACATTTATAACAACAAACACATTCACACATGGCCATCGGGGGTCTGGTCTGGGGGCTTGCCCACCCAACTTGGGCTCGACCCCAACCTACCTGAAACCGACATTTTGTTCCTGGCCCCACACCCACCAAAATGGCAGCGAGCATTCCAAACCTGTAGGGCCACCGTCAAATTTTCGGATTTTCACCACCCCAACCATACGTATGCTATGTTCACCGTAAGCATACATGTACTAGGGGGGTTGGGGGTTACCCCCCCCCTGCTGGAAAGGCCAAACCCCCCCTCACCCCCCCCCCCCCGAGACAGGTTAAGGGACCCCTCCCCCCGACCAAAAAATACAAGTGGTGGTAGTGGCTCCAGTATTAACAAACTGGGTCAGAAATCACTAATTTTTAGCCTAAAATTCACTTGAAAAGCCTTTGGAAACGGAATTTGGCGTTTCCACTGCTGATATTTAAGAGAAATCGGTGTTTTTGGAAGCTCTTTTTGTCATTTTTTGCTTGTTTTTAGCTTTAAAACGCTATTTGGCAGCTTAAAATAGCGATTTTTAGCGTCCTTACTGAAAAAACGTGCTAAAAACGCATTTCTAGGCGTTTTGGAGCTTTTTGAAATTTGGGACCCCCACATGGGCGAAACCCCCCTCGACCCCGCACCTGAGGAAACCCCCCCTCCCCCCAGGTCGGCCCGGAGCTGTTACATGTATGACCGTAAGCAAGCATAAATCAGGCGTATATGAACTAAAAATAGTTCACTTTAACAAAAAAAACAAGCCAACAAACAATGATTTTAGTAAAAAATCGGACTTCTTGTATATGGCCGCTCTCAGGGCATCAAGAAACCTTTCGAACAAAAAGTCTACCGACCTCAGTCAAAATGCAACTCAATTTGCGCGAATAAACATGGTTACAGTACCTCTGTTTATCGGGAGCAGCAGGAGGTGCGAGCATATAAAGCGGTACGTTGCGTAAAAGAGGCTGACTCTTGGGAGGCACCGAACTGGCCCGTTCCGGCTCTGTTTTGCTCAGTCGAATCACCGGTCTGCTTCGCTCGTCCGACTCTACACACTCCTCTAATTAATTAAAAACGGTTAATTAGTAAACAAAATATACTTTCGAACTGTTGTTTGCGTTGTCTCTTTCTGGGAGAGTCCTGAGAGGAAAACTGAGGGTCCTGACACGATTGCGAGGAACTGGTAGATACGGTACTGTGATTGCTGGACGCGTCCTCGTTGGCTGAGTTCGTGGGCGAGTCCGTGGGAACCGTTAGACGGATGCTACAATAACTTTATTACACCGGGACCATATATGGTACCACCACAGGCCCCGAACGTGGGGGTACCAAATATTGTGACGGGATCATATTAATATAATAACCTTGACTTTAGTAAAAAAAACGGCACTTTTTGGTCAAGCACCACCTCTCAGCCCATAGATACATAGCTCCCTCAGGAATTGAAAATTTAGCATTCCCTCAGCAGCCGGAATGCTGGCACTGTTCTCTGCCCCCGCCGACATAGGCCAGACAGACCATCGATCGATCCCACTCCCTAACACAACTTCTCTAACTGTTTAGCCATAATTTTAGATTTTTTGAATTTCAGTCACTAAAATTGCTTCTGCACTTTTTATATGTATTTCGGTCCCACTTAGCGTTATAGCGTCGTGTCTCGTTGATCCGGATATTCGCCAGCCGGACAAAATGGGCAGGTTGGAATAGTCGGGATTAAGGAGACTTAACAGTATCATTCTATTCTACAGCTTTTTGTCACAAATACCACACATCCATACATGTAACAGGTCTTCCGCCGATGGGTCAGCCGAGCCCTAATTCTAAGGAGGAGCTTGGGCACTAAAACGCCAAAAAATCGCATTTTGGCTAAAAATCATGAAAAATCGCTAATTTGGGCTCAAATACAGCTAAAAGTGCTGTTTTACAGGCGATTTTAGCAAGTGTAAAATTAAAGATTATTTGCTCAAAAAAATATTACTAGCCAGAAAAATCGGAGGGGTCCCCATCGCGGGTGTGGCAAAATCGGGTGGGGTCAGACCCCTGTTATATGTATGCATGGATAACCACCTAATTCTACTACCTCTGCCTAGGGTGCCGAAACCGAGCGTCTCTCTCTATTCTAATCTGGAATTCCTTACCTAACGATATTGGAGAATCTAGAAATTTGACGATTCTCACGGAGAAACTAAAAGAAATGGATCTTTCCGGCTTCCTCCTGTTTCAGTAAAAGGTGCACCGTTCTTTTTAGACATTGTGCATTCTGTTACCCACTAACACTCTTTCTGCGCTGTTCAGCTACTAGGGAGACGCCCAGTTCGCCGCGACCGGTTCGCCGCGCCCAGTTTGCCGCGGCCGGTTTGCCGCGAGCCGGTTCGCCGCAGGGTTATTCCGCCGCGGACCGGTTCGCCGCAGGCAATAATTTTTAAGTTCGGTTTAGCAAGCGTACATATACTGTGGCAGCTTAGTATATGAAATTTTTTTAATGGTTAGTCTTGTTACAAACCGGTAAGACAATCCGGAAGCGCGGGACGGTCAACAGCCAAACAGAGCCTAAGACGCCTCACGCTACCACCTGTGCAGCCAGTAACAGAGAAGCCTGGCGCTGCAAGGTGGAGCGACGTACGGGAGCAGGACGGGCGCTCCCGCGCGGACGTGAGTAGGGGTCCAATGTTACCGCCACCGGGACATCTCCGCATACCCTTCGGGGTCAATGTAGAGTGGACTATAAATACGGCCCCAGGTCAACCCTGGCTAGTCCCCAAATGGTAACACCTTTCTCGTGCTTGTTCATGTTAGCAGGACGTGCGCCCCAGGGAGCTGTAGTGATGGGCTATGAGGCGCGCCCAACCCCTCATTGCCAGATAAGACGGCTGCCTCAGACGACCACGGGTGGGTGAGAGGAGCGAGTGAGCGCGTTTAGAAGTTCAACTGGCACACGCGCCACATGCTAGTCTACTTGCCATCGACTCCTCTTTGCGACTAACACTAGCCACGCCGAGGGGGCGAACGTGTGCAGTCGCCTCGCTACACATGCACCAGCAGTCGGTGGCCTAACTACTGGACCAACTGTGCTGGCGAAAGCTTATTTTTTAAAAAAACTTAACAACACGACAGAGGCTTATGATAATTTTTGGCTTGAGTTCATAATATACCAATCCCGACATGTTGTACATTACGTATTACACACTACCACATTCTCTTCACATAATAAGCTACGTCTACGTACTACACACTAACACATTCACAGACTAAGCTGCCACAGTACATGTACGCTTGCTAAACCGAATTTTAAAATTATTACCTGCGGCGAACCGGTCTGCGGCGGAATAACCCTGCGGCGAACTGACTCGCGGCAAACCGGCCGCGGCAAACCGGGCGCGGCGAACCGGTCGCGGCGAACTGACCCCAACCCTCAGCTACTAACATGTTGTTGTCTTGCTTAGGCGACAAAATAAATAAAATAAAAAAATAAAGCTTACTTTTGTGTCTGCAAATTCTGTGCCGGACTACTAGTTGTAGCGGCTGTTCCATTGGCTTCACTAACAACAGCAGTTGAAGGATAAACCAGCTTTCGGGTTGCCGAGCTCGACACTAAAATAACTACAGCAGTAAACAACAAGCGTTTAAAAATAAAGCATAATGCGCTTGTATTAGGTGTAAATGATCTCAGAAAGCTTATTTTTTTAACTAAATTTAATGAAAAATAAGCCAAAAACCTTAATTTTAGCCAAAAATCGGACCTTTTGGCTTGCCACACCCTCAGACGCTCTTCCCCCCGCCCTCAGGAATTGAAAATTCTACCCCCCTAAGCAGAAATGCTAGCCATGTCTGGTTGGGGGGTCGCTAAACTGTTCAGGGGACGGGGGTTTGACCTTTCTAGCTAGTAGGGGGTTAACCCCAAATTATTAGATTGTTACATGTTACAATGTTTTGTTAGACAGCGATAAACCACTAAAAATTAATATACGAGACTCCAGCCATATATGGGCCCCGCCATATCACCCCTTCGGCCGTCCATATTGCTTGTCTGTGGAAATGTGGAAAATCAATATTTTACAACTAAAACTCGATGTTCTGCATGAAAAATATGAAATACACTGGTTTTCATCTTTGCAACAATTTAGAGCAAAAACCGTTTAAAAAGGCCAAATGCATCAATCGTAAAATTAGTAAAAAAAAGTAGGGTACCGGGAGTTTCGGAGGGTCGTTTCCTGAGAATGCTGGGTCGCGGACTGGGACCAGGACCTTGACTGGGCGACTGACTGCCTGCACTGGGACTCAGGGTCACTGACGACGTCTAAACATTGCTTAATAAATTTCCTATAAATAGGGATGAGATAATATTCGGTATTTTTCGCTATTATGGCAGAAAAATCAGCATGTATTTGTTATTTTTATCCTCTTAAACCAATTTTCGGCAAATTTTCTATTACAATTCAATTGAGATACCTTGGCAGGTGAGAAAGTGGCAGGGATGACGGGAGCTACTGGTGCCGCCGACGGGCGAATTATGGCAGACGCTCCCGCTCGACCAATCAGCGACCCCGTAGACAACGACGCACCAATAGCTGAACACTTACAGTATACTTACAAGCAGATTAGGTTTACTGGTGTAGCTCACACACAAACAGTGCCCACATAACAGATCATACGCCGCCGGGGGTTGGGCGGGTCCGAGCCGATATTCTAGGGAAAGCGTTGGGCACAAAAAAGCTAAAAAAATCGCAATTTTCGAATAAAAATAGTCAAAAATCACTAATAATTTGGGCTCAAGTGCTGGTTTAGAGGCGATTTTAGCAATTTTAATGTCTGATATTCTAAAAGATTGCAAATTTGCTGAAACATTACTCGCCAGAAAATTGAAGTGGGGGTCATACATGGGCCGCGGGGGGAGAGGTAAGGGTGGGTTTACTCCTCCACTCGAGGGCCAGTACCACCCCCTCGGCCGGTTATACCCCCTCCCGGAGGGAGAAAATTTTCGCTTATTTAAGGCAAAATAGGCGTTTCTTGGATGTTTTTCCGGGGATAAAAGTGTAAACATACGATGTAGAATAGGCGCCCTGACAGCTGGTCGAGCCACTTGTAAGACAGTGGCACCTCGGCCCGTGCTCACTTGAAAGGTCATCGGTTTACCAGCGGTTACCGTCTAAAAGCCAAATCAATTCTGATAATTCCCCAACAAATGCAGCTGCCATTTGAGAGTAAAAGCCAATAAACAATTTCCGGCAGTGTAAATTAGACTAATTAGTCACAACTCTCCTTCTATTATTACAGCTTTATACAAGTAAACTAACTTTAGGCAGCATGGAAGGCATTCTAAGCACAGAGGCGTGAGCGGCAGCCGGTATCACATTGCCGAACAGAGAGGGCGCTTCGAAGTTGCCGAACAAACTCGAACCACCTGCTGCCGACAGAAACTGCGCCGTCTCACGAGTCGACGGCTGAATAGAAGAATTACTAAGTTGACTACAGAAATTGTGCTAGCTTTCAGTTGTGTAATAGTTCACATTCACACTACAGTTCTACAGTTAGGGTAGTATTTCCACAAATGGAATCGGTACCTACCATATATGGCACCACCTAAAAGGTGTGCCAAATAATATGTACCTAAATCTGTGATTGCCTTTAGGGACCGATCGGAATTCTGATTCCGAGTCCGAAGTTAGACGTCTCGGAATCGAAACTTTTTATCGGAACTTTCGTTAAGTTTTTAAGAAACCGAACACTTATTTCTTGCCATGACACATGACTTTTTGACTGCAAAAATGGTAAGTGAATTGTTTCCGGGAGTAAATTACTAAATAAGTAATAATGATATATAGACATTTTTAGTGATAATAATTAATCAGGGTTCGTGCTGCTTTTGTATAGCAAAATTTCCTGACCTCTCCCTAACCAAAGTAAAGTAAAAATTCCCTGATCAACCAGGGTGAGGAAACTGCAACCAATCTGAGAAAATCTTAAAAAATTGGCTCTATAAAACGCATTTAAACGGTACTCAGAGGGTAAATTTCCGGTCTAAGTAGTAGTGTACAAAGTCAGAAGACCGATCTTCAAAAGGGTGCTCTGCAAAGTTCTCTGACAGGACCATTTGGCGGCGAAATGTTTCTGATGCTATCAAATTTTCCCTGACCAGACACCAAATTCCCTGACTTTTCCCTGATTCCCTGACTTTTTCGTGACTCCCTGACTTTCCAGGTCCCGCACGAACCTTGTTAATTACTAATCAATAACTTTTGTAGATAATTATCGATTATTTTTGGCAAAATACCAAAATTTGAAGATCGTCCAAATATCATCATATAATATATATCATTTGAAAGACCTTCACATAAGGAGTCCAATGCTTACATGGGGCACGCTCCGGGGGACCTGTTTTGCCAAATATAAAAGTAGATACCCCTAGAGACGCATCACAACACAATAGAATCAGTAAGAACCAACCTGCTGAGAGAGAGCCACATTGGCAATACCAAAAGCCAGATGACTTCCTGGTGGTTGCGTTATTCTGCTCTGGCCCTAAATTTATTTAAGCTCAGTTCACGCTGCCAAATAAGAAATAGTGGCAAAGATAAGAACAGAAGACAAACTAATTTTCATAATAAATAGATAGAAATAGCTACCTCGTCATGCGAAGAAACAACGGGTCTCCTGGCAAGCAGTCTGGGCGGTGAGGAGTCCAAAGAATCACTCAGCGTTTCGCGACAGGTCAGGTCATCCATTCCTTTCCATTAACCTCTTCTATTAGCAATTTTCACTTCTTTTCTTCTCTTCCAACTTCCGTTTCAGTTCAAAACTTCCGTTTAACGGGCAACAACGAATAGGGGCGACGGGCGCCCCGGGGCGACGGGGCGCTCGGGAGCCAGACGCACCCCTAAATTCCAGTACTGCGGGCGCCGTTTCTACTAATGCATTTATGAGCGGTTCTAAGCGGAAATATGCAAGAAATTTTTGTTTTTGCGTTTGCTTTTAGGTGCATAAAGATTGGCTTTACCCAGGTTGCCAATATCCGGTCTGTCAGGAGACAGATCGACTGAACCGAAAGTCAACAGTGGAATTGAAAGACAGCGTAACCAAAAGAGCGCCGCGTCAGTGGCTCAGTGGGCAGCTCGCTGCCTCTGAGTCACGGCGGCCGCTGCATCCCTCCCTAGTGGTTGTAGTGGTTCATCCTCTCGGCGTGGCAAGTTTCTTGCTGCAAAGAGTTGGTCGTCGGCACAACGCTCCACCCAGGCCACCGAAAACTGGTTGCAGTGAGTAGGTAAAATGGGAACCAACTGGATCTGCCGTTGCACCGAAAGCCGCTCCTAAAAGCATGCCGCGTTGGAGGGAAGATCAACGACGTCACGAGCCGTCTGAGAAACCAGCATTACGGCCTATACCGGTTTACTCCTCCTCGGCTGGGCGGCCGCTGAGAGCTGTCAGCACCATGACGTCACCACGCCAGGCGCTCTCTTAGTACCTGGCGCCCAACAGCATGGCTTGAGTGGCTTGGCAGTGAAAGAAGGGCAAACGTCCGAGATGACGATATAAGGGGTAACGAAATGGACCGTGCAGGTCTGATCGTAGGGCCGTACATTGTGCGACCCCCCCCGCCAGATCGGATCGGATCGGAACCAAAAGAGCGATTTAGAAAGCGAGGCCTTTTAATGGCCAAGGCGCAGTACGCATCTGTGTTTATCAGTGCTGACTTGACTCCCTGACAAGCGAATCAAGTTTTAGACTTATGTTACAAGAGCTGGGGACCAAGCCCTCCTTGAAAATTGTTTATAGAGCGATGAGCGCTACATACGCTACTCGATACGATCAGATATAGGGGTGGTAGTTATATTACGATTGGCTGAGCCCTTCATTTGATAAACTTTGCATGCAGGGCAGGCCCAATGAAAACGATAAAATACGAAATTTCAATTAGCAGGCAGCCTCGATATCTGTGTACAACAGAGGCTAAAAGTATCTAGGAGTGCAGATAGATTACAGACTTAGCTTTGCTCCAGAAGTAAAACCTGTCGCACTCGCACCACAGGCCAAACAGGCTATCGGAGATCTGTGCTGCCAATTTAGCAGTGGAACACCTAGTCATGTGCTTGATAGGGTGTGCCGATCTTGTGTGCTGCTCATGCGTGTGTGCGATCTCAATTGTTGTACGGTATCGAGGCCTGGTATTCTAGAAATATGGCTATTTATATGAAAGTGGAGAGATAGCAACTGGTTTTGGTAACCATAATATTGCAACAACTACGTACGCACCAACTCTCGCATCCTGAATTGATGGACAAAGTCACACCCAAGTCGGATATGATTGGCCGCCAGCCTGCTGGTATAAGTACTTGCTCGTGTAGTGTAGGTAGAGATCGTACACAATGTACCTATAAGAAAACAAAAACGAAAACAACAAATATGGAGGCTTTGGCCTTCACTCTCCGAATACAGAGTGTGCGGTAGTCAACAAACCGGTCACTTTCATCATTTTCTCGTCGATCCCGCAATTGCTTTCTCAAGTGAAAATTCTCTCCCACTTCCAGTTCAACCCCAACCAACGGCCGACAGGCACAGAAGAGGCCCTCGCGAGTCACGACGTCCGTTAGGGGGGGTGAGTGATGAAAGATGTGTATATAACCCACTCGTCTAATCTGTATGATCTAACCAGTAAACGATCTTCATTCAGTAGGTAGAGTAGGTAGCTAGGTAGGGAAGGAAATTTAACTAACGCACCTGTTGTAGCGTTCACACCAGTTTTTGTCACGCAATAGGTAGGTACCAAGGCGACGTGGATTTTCGGAACTTGCAAACTTTGATGCCATGACACTAAATGAAAAGTGAAAACAAACACAGACACAGTCCTTTCTCTTATTTTTTGTTAGTCTCTTTCAAAAAAGAAGAAAAAATGCAACGAAGATGTTTAAAGTGGCACGGTCGGTGAAAAATTTTTCTTAAACATGCGGTGCGTTAATTAGTTTAAGGCTCCCGGGCGCCCCGTCGCCCCGGGGCGCCCGTCGCCCCTATTCGTTGTTGCCCGTTTAACGGTGCGTCGTTGGTAGGGAGATCACTACTTGCGCCGATTAGTGTTTTGAGTGTGTACATTTTTGGCCATTTTTTTGTTTAAAGAGGGCCACCGTCCTTGGGCTTGGACGACTATTGCCATGTTTATGCTTAATCGATACCTGATCGTCATATCTACCCAAATCCCCGTGGGGAGACATATCTGTCGGCGGACTCGAATGCTACGATTGTTTTAGTTAGTGAGGTCGAAATCGCGCATTTTCATTCTTTTTATTTTTTTTAATTTGTTGTTCAAGGATCTCTGAAAGTAAATGCGCCGAAATATGCATCTAAGGTAGGCCTACTCACAAAGTAAAATTGATAGCTATCTTTCAAAAGATGACTGAGAAAACTTCTTTTTTCTATTTTTTTCATAGTGATGATTTTCGTTCAAAAGGGGCCACCGTCCTTGGGCTTGGACGAATATTGTTATGTTTATGCTTAATCGATAGCTAATCGTCATACCTACCCAAATACCCGTGGGGAGACATATCTGTCGGCGGACTCGAATGCTACGATTGTTTTAGTAAGTGGGTGTTGCGGGGGAAATCGGCCGATAATCGATGAAGTAAGGCGATATGATGAGCGCGTAATCTGAGATAGCATGCAGTAATTGGTTGTGGATGTAATATAATGTAGCAATAATATACAAGTCAATAGTAGTTGTTTGATACCGGATATGGTCACATTTGTTAAAGATTTACAATTTGGGTGCGCACGTTTTTCACTGCATTACAGTATATCACACTAATTGACGCAACTCCGACTGTGGCCGTTTATCGGATTTGGCCACACGCCGAAACGCATAATCTGGGGTAGAACTTGATATAGCATGCAGTAATTAGATTTTGATGTGTAAAATAATAATCAGGAGATCGTCAGCAGTCGTTTGATACCACATTCAGTCGTCTGTGTTCAAAATTTGAAATTCGAGTGATCTCCCCATCGTTGGTATCTCCCGGTGCGTAGTTCGTATATCCCACCAACGTGGTCCAAATAGACCACGGCAAGGGCGTACGGTACCGAAGTGGCCCAAACGCGTTATAGTTCTGTACTTCATTTATCTACGATTCTATAGTTAAAAAAGAGGATTGTTGTAAGATAACCAGACTGGAAAAGATCGTCTGTAAAGTGTCTTCAAAACTGAAACTTTGGTTCTGTTTTAAGTCTAGGTTATTCGTTGCACTTCCACAACAGACTAAACATGGTTAACAATAGCGATCTACCTACATATGAAAGAACCAGCTATTGTTCTGCTGTTTGTGAATTGCTGCATGTGCCTACACAAATGTACAAATCGTGTAATTCAGTTATTCTAACTGCGTAGGGCTAAGAGTGACGCACGACACTGACCAGACTTTCTTAATTAAAATAACAGGCCATATAGGAAGGCGAGATTATATTTTAACTAACTTTTGCAGGTATTAACATTATTTAAGAACATAAAAACATAGCGACAGACCACTTGAAAACCAAACGGAACCAGTCACGAAATTTCTTGTGCGATACGTGCACAGCGTTGAACAGAACTAGAATAACAGCAAAATACTCATCCCACTTATCAAGTTAACAAATACGGCGCCTAATGGGCACATCACATCAGTGTAGAGCAGGAAAAATAAGAGTATGAAGCATGAAGAGAACGTACAGCTACGTTAAGTAACCGTACACTAGTCTACAGCAAGAAATCTAGGAGATGTGTTTGATTTGATTCTTGGCGCAATCAATAATGGCCGTGAACTGACGCCAAAAAGGGATGTCTTCCTGAAACAATTGGTGATTGAATACAACCAGTCTACAAATCAAAATAATATTTTTTCTGGCTAAAGTACTGGTTACCCTAATGAAATGTTTGAGGAAAATCAACACGAATCTTGCAAAATAGAAAGAAAGGTGAAAAAGTTAGGCATGTGCAAGAGCGTAGCCGGGAATCGAACCCAGCACCTTTGGATTTCCGGTCCAATGCACTAACCACTATGCTACACGCCGATGCCTGACAAAGCTCATTCATACACACAACTTCTAGTCATTGTACATTATATTTGCGCTGTAAAATGGACAGAATAGCGTGTTTACCTGAGAAACAAGTGATACAGCTTTATCTGAAGCAAGCAGTGCAGCAAACGCGAGCACAAAGATGCCACAGTCGTAACCATTACGTTGTTTTGGATATGCCTAAAACAAACAATAAATAAAAGTATTTTTCTAATATGTACCTGTTCAGTTTCAGGTGAAGTTTCTCCACATTCGTATTGGTAAATGAGTTGTTGAACTTCATTTTGAGTCCAAGGAATGCCGTGTCCTTTCTTCGAACGCCCACTTCACGTCTTCCTCGTCCTCCTTCCTCCATCTTTGCTTGGTTAGCCTTCCTTCCCTCCTTCTTACCCTATATAAACTGATAATAATATTTTAATAACTCGGCAGAACCGTTCAAAACACACGGCCTTATTTCAACGACGTTTATAGCGCAATTTTCATTTAAACTATATTTTCTGGTATGAAAACTATAAAAACTATTTTTCCGACCTGATTTCTACCCTTTCAAGGTGCTCTCCAATCAATTCCTCATCTTGTACTATTTTTTATCTGTACTATTTTTTGTGTACTATAATTGTACTATTTTGAGGGATATACCTACTTCTCCCCTATCTCCCGATCAAAGTGGCCCATTGTTTAGGCGGTGTGTACCAAAGTGGTCCAAATGCAATTTCAGATTGTTTCAGCTTCTGCAATGGTGCGAAGTGAAACAGAGTCTGCTTTAAAGCACATACACATGACGTGACGTAGAAAACCGAAGATTCGGATTAACCTATTCCTTGTTTGACAAAAGGCCGTTCTCATTTCGTTCCCGTATTCCTTGAGGTTAGGGCCCGACCGGATACAAATTTCTACCGGATCCGGATCCGGATCCGGATACGCCCATATCCGGCCGGATCCGGATCCGGATATGCCGGATATCATTGATCAACTTAAATTTTTTTAGAATGCAATAAACCACATATATACATTTCTTTGTTCTATAACAGTTGATTCAAAACATCAAATAATTGTAGTTCAAACTATGGTTGGATGATATCGGGGTTTTTGCGATGCAAGTGATATTGCATATGAATACATATATGCATGCAATTTCTAGTGCACATTGATATTGCATATATCATATGCTTGCAAAAATGAGATATGTACATATTTTTTGCATATTTGCATATTTTATCACCGCGGCTAGAAATTGATAACTGGACGCTTTCCAAGCATTTTCATTACAGACCTCATCTCGAAAAAGCAGAAGGGGAAACACAGTTTGGCATGAAAGTTCAGCTCATTTCGTAATTTTTAGATAAAAATGGTTGACATCACAGCAATTTGGCTAAATTATTGTTTGCATGTTCAAATTTGTTCTCTCTAATGTGATGTGGTATACTTAGCCGATCTTTGGTAGAGCTGTCCTTGTTTTACAAACTAAAAAATTCAGAATTTGAAAAATCTCAGTTGAGATTTCCATTCTTTGCGAGTTGAGTTTAGAGTCTCAAGCCATTCATCTTCATTCTGCAACTGAAAAGAGACGCTTTCATCTCGTAAAGTAAAGATTTACAGTATAAACTTGCCTCAATAATAGTTAGTTTTTTTATTTCAGATTTTTTATTTTTAATTAAATGAAAAATTAGCAAAAACAAGGCGACTATCCTAAACATAGAAATCCAGTCTGCATGGCTGGTTTGTGATGTTCATTGTATCACATTAGTATTATTATTTTTGTTAAGAGAAGAGTTTGTTGTCAATTTTGAACGTAAATATTTCAAGAGCCCTTCATCGAATCTTTGCCAAATTTTGCAAGTTAACCAATCTTTATATGGACTTAAAAACCTTGCGGCCTAAACCACTACACCAACTGTGCCGGCACGCAAGTTATACTTGTTAAACAACAACATTTCTACATTTTCGGGCTTCAGAGAGGAGCGATCGCCTTCCGAAATCGAGCCAGCAGTCTTAAATGTTTGCTCGCTAGCTACCGTACCGATAGGAGCAATTAAATACTTCCTGGCAAGCTGCAAAACTGTTTTAGAACCATACAACTGCGCAAATTCTATCAAACATTCGGTCGAATGCAATATTTATGTTCAAAATACGTAAAAATCACGTTTTCTCATCTGTGACTGATATCCGGCATATCCGGCAGGTAATATCCGGATCCGGTACCGGATCCGGATATGGCCATATCCGGCCGGATTCGGATCCGGATATCCGGTCGGGCCCTACTTGAGGTGGCTAGAAGAGAAGGAGGAGAAAGAGGAAGAATGGTGAGAAAGAGAAAGGTGAGAACGAGAGTGATGAGGCGAAGGAGAGTGGTGAACAGTATGATGAAAAGGAGAAAGAGTTGAATAGGACGGTGAACAGGAGGAGACTGAATAACAACTTTGTAGTAATTCGTGCATTTGCTTAGCAGTTGTTCCTTAGGTCCGGTTTTTGTCGACCTAATTATTTTAGATTGAAATAACCGTGCTAACGCAATCCATTAAGCAAAAATGGTCCAGAAGCATTGTTAAGAAATGTATTTACGGTGTATTTAGTCTATTGTATCTTTTGAAATCACCAACATAGTTGAACAAATGAGAATCTGCAGTCCCTAAACACTACAGATCGTAACGCAAACAGCCAACACACGGTGAACACATGGAGAACACAAAAAAGACAAACACAAAACAAACGTTGCGCTTTTCTGTTCCTCTGTACTGTATCGGTTCTTCCGAAAAAGGACTGTGGTGATTCCGAAAGGGTTATACAGGAAAAGAAGGTTGCCGACGAACTTAGACAGACAGACAGTAAGTGCCACACCGGGTTAGGGTTTGAAGTTGAAATGTGTGAGAAACACACAAGCGGACTCGTACAACGAGCAACAGTGGTGACTTCCTCGTGTGAGTTTGATTTACGTACCGAGAATTCCAAACAGTAAAACAGACATAAAAAACGGTTTCTTTGTTATACGCACTGCTGAATCAGGGTTGTTCGGTCTAGAGTAAACCCTAAAATTTCTGTTACTTCTCTTTTTTTAGAGCACTCCGTACGCATTCGTGAAACCGAAAAAAGTAAAAGGCCCAGCAAAATCCGTGCAATAAAAGAAGCAAGCAACATAATGATGAAGGAATCTGAAGCTCTGTCACTTGGGAAACAGTAAATTTCCAATGTTTAAAGACAAATTACTTCATCATCTACCGAAATTACCTGTTGTGGTGCCTGCATGTTCTTCTGCGCTTGGTCGAGAACGCATGAACTGCTACGTTGTGACTCTGAAGCCCAACAAACACACCGGAAGAATCAGTCAGGATTTCCAAAAATAAATGGAATTTTTGTTGTTTAGACGGTTTCACGCGTTGACAGACCGTAGAAGCGATCGCAAAATAAATCTAACGGGCCAGCTAAATTTTGTTCGATTTGCTAAATAAATCTACCGCCTGCTAAATAGCGCTAAATATTGATCCGGAGATCACCGGCCCGCACCCCGTTTAACGCCTTTGTTAGGGAGGGAGATCACTGGAATTGCAAATTTTAAACACAAACGACCGAATCTGGTATCAAATGACTGCTGACGATCTCTTGATTATTATTTTACACGTCAACACGTAATTACTGCATGCTATATTCAGCTTTACCTCAGATACGTGTTTTTGGTCTCCGAACAATATTCTTGTAAAACGTGCGCCCCCAAATTGTAAATCTTTAACAAATATAACCGAGTCCAGGATCAAACAACTGCCCTTGACTTCTACATTATTTCTTTATATACTAACACATCAGCACCTACACAACCAATTTCCTCGGATTACGTACTCTCGTCACTTGCGTTACTTAATCGATTATCGGCCGATTTCCCCGGAAAACCAAACTTGCTAGAAAATTCATACGAATAGACTTAGATTCGTGCCCGCGGCCAGATCGGTAGACCATTAGCCTACCCACAGAATAAGCACAGTT
Source organism: Sabatieria punctata (assembly GCA_030248155.1). NCBI lineage: Eukaryota > Metazoa > Nematoda > Chromadorea > Araeolaimida > Comesomatidae > Sabatieria > Sabatieria punctata. Next base: position 83,788 of record JASANB010006841.1, read on the forward strand.
AGAAAGATTGGGATCGAGCGAAACTCCAGGACGATGGCCCTTTTTCAACAACGATCATCACTATGAAAACTATAAAAAAAAGAAGTTTTCTAGGTCACCTTTTAAAAGATAGCTACCAATTTTATTATGTGATTAAGTCAACGTTTAATGCATATTACATACACGCATTTACTTTCAGACATCCTTGAACAGCAAATTAAAAAAAGAAAAAAAAGAAAAAATGTGCCGTCGCGGCAGATATGAGCGTCTTATTGGTTCAGTAAAAAGCTGTCTCAGAAAAACAGTTGGACGAAAATTGCTCACACTTGAGCAACTGCTCACTCTTCTAGTGGAGATTGAGGCAGTGTTGAATTCAAGACCGTTGACCTTTGTGTCATCCAACTCTAATGACCCACAGCCTTTAACTCCGAATGATTTCCTATGCCCTCTCAAAGTTGGAGCCCCTCTTCTATTTGATGCTGAAGAAGAAGCAGATCCAGCATATCAGCCAAGTGTTTCAAATGCTGATAAGTTGCGACAACTTTGGAGCAAAAGTCAGAAGTTGCTTGAGCAATTTTGGGAACGCTGGGGCAAGGAATACTTGCTGCAGTTAAGAGAACAGCACACAGTGAGTCACAAACAAGGACGTATCCAAGCTCACCAGTCCCCTAAGATTGGAGACGTGGTACTAGTCCATGAAGAGCATACTCCAAGAGGTTGCTGGAAGATTGGACGGATTCAAGATTTAATACAGTCTTCTGACAAAGAAGTGAGATCGGCAAACGTAAAACTGCCTACTCACCAAGTGATCAAACGACCACTGAGCAAGCTGTACCCCCTTCTCATCACATTGCTTCTCTGTGTAGAATTGTCCCTGTGCCATGGACATGATGCCGGTACAACAACGCTTTGCTCTGGGGAGGGCCCCTGGAACAAAATTTCTTCACAATCTTGTGTTCAAAAAGGCCTGGTTATTCTCCAGCGAGTAAACTCAGATGAAGTCTGTGCAAAAGTAACAGACTGTGGAAAAGGACTACACCTCAAGCATGATGGAAGCTGTGGCCCTGAGTGTTCTTGTCCCAGTTGGGCTGAATCTTGCACATTCAATGATGACAAAAGTGCACCCAAAGGGCAAGGGGATCAAGAACGCATTCTTGAAGAATCAAAGTTGAATGGAATTTGTTCATTCAAACCAAGTCCACTTTGTAGTAAAGACGCGACACATGCCCGACTGGCGCAAATACAGTTATATGACGAAAGTTTACACTTTGTTAGAAACCTGCAAATCGTCACTGAAGAAGCAAAGGAACATGAGTATGTCTGCGTTGGCAAAACAGATGGAGTAATCGTCGGCTCTACAGCCTATTGTGCAAACCACAACTGTGCCCAAAGTGGTTCAACGTTTTGCTTCTACCCAAAGGGAGACATCGCATACTACATTCACAGTGATGGTGGAAAAATACCAGTCAAGGCATGGGGCTTAGTGTTGAAACGCTTCTATGGACCGAAAAGCCAACTCATTCAGTTTCAAGACTCCTGTGATGGATGCTCAGTTACATGCATCCAAGGTGGAGTGTTAATAGAACATAATGAAAAGTTTGTCAACATGGTGGAAGTGTGTTCCAAGCCGTTCTGTTTCCAAACAGCTTTCCCAGGAACAGAGACAACATTCATGCTTCCATTGGAACTAAGCTTACAAGACCATGAGATTGTTGTGAAGTTCTGGAAAAATGGGGCACTTGTAAAGCATGAAGGAAAGGAATGCAAGGCAGAACCATTCTGTGAGGCCATAAAATGCAGAGTTTGTAAGGACTTCATATTCAACCCTCAGTGTGCCAACCGTTGGACAATAATAGTGGGTTTCCTGCTTGTTTATGTTGCATCAGCCACCATGTACTACATTCTGCTGGGAGCAAGATGCATACTGAAAAGCTGTTATGGAGTCTCCTACTGTTTCTACATCTGTTGCCAACAAATGTTTCGCTTGTACTACCATTTCAAACGCAGGCTTTATCAAGACATGTACCTTCCTGTGTACATGAGGTTTGACAACAGCGATCCTATAGCTTCAGAAGCCTCCTCTGACCAGTCATCTGAAGGTCATAGACAAGAAGGAAACAACCGAAGAAAAAATTCCTACTCTAAACGACTAATGAGGGCAAGAATTGGCACAGCTACAATTGTTGTAATCAGCCTTCTGATGTGCGTTCAGTGCACAATAGTGCAAGGTTGTTCTCAGATGACTGCGTTGCAAGCCCAGCAATCAGAGTGCATCGTTGAAGAAGGAGGAAAAATGGTTTGTACCGTGTCTCAGGAAACAAGGATGTCATTGGTGCCAGCTGGACAAGACAGCTGTCTCCTGATACAGAATCCAGATGGCGAGGCTGTTGGCACATTGACCATCCAAGTCGATCATGTCAGCCTGATCTGTGAACCTGAAAACCTTTACTTCTCAAGAAGCTACAAAATGGGTGTTGCATCAATAAAGCGGTGTCCAGCTGTAGGAAGTTGTTCTGGCACAACATGCCAAGATGTAAAGAAAAACACCTTCATTGAGGAATTGCCAAAAGAAGCTAACAAGGCCCCAGGCTTCAGCTATTGTGTTGAAAGTTGTGGTTGCTGGGGTTGCGGCTGTTTCGTTTGTTCTGCAGCTTGTCTCTTTTACAGAACTTTTGCTGTGCCAACAAGTGACACTGTGTTTGAAATGTTTCGATGCCCCATATGGACATACGAAGTTAGAGCAACTGGAACGATTCAGCTACAAGGACGACACAGTCAGCAAACAGTCCGTCTTAAACCTGGCATTAAAGAAAACGTTGAAGAGATTGAGATAACTTTGGTTTCCATCACCAATCCTCCAACTCCGATACTTGGAACCTCCTTTGTAACTGATGGTGTCAGAACAGTTCTGATGTCTGGATCAGCTGCAGGCCAGCCAGTTGCAGGCACTGTTGGTGGTCTACAATGCAAAAATCGGATGAGCGCTCAAAAATTTGACTGCTACTTCTCTAAAGACATGTGTCAATGCACCCCACAAGAGAAAACTGTTTCCTGTATCTGCAATGACCTAAGGTTGGAAGATGTGTTCAAACAACAGGACAAGCTCATTCCGTTACAACTCCAAGGTTTCTCTATATCTGGAAGCGGCAAAGACCTAGAAGCTCAGTACCACAGTGTAGCAGCATTAGAAATACAAGTTAGCTTAGCAGCTCTGAGACTTGTTTCAAAAACGGACAAGAATCAGTGCCAGATAAAACCCCTCAACTTCAGTGGTTGTTACAGTTGTCTAACGGGGGCAAAGTTAAGGTTCAGCTGCAAGACTAACCATGGAACCGCTTTGGCGCATGTACTATGTGGCTCCACTGCATTTTCAACATTGTGTGACCCTAAAGGCACTGAGGCTGTTACTACGCTAAACTTCAACCATGCTGTAATCAAGGAAATTTGTGAAGTCAACTGTCCAGCTAAGACAACAAGATTTGACTTGGAAGGAATACTAGTATTCATTGACAAAAAGCAAATTGCAAACATTACAAACGTCATCCCCGAAAAAGGAACTGCAAAACGTGGAATCGACTTTGACATTGGGTTTTTGGCTAGTATATTTTCTAGCAATTGGTTGATAGGAATTGCTTTGGCTATTTTGCTCATCATAATATTAGTTATTACAGTGCCCATGCTTCCTATCATTTCGCAATTTCTGTTTAATGTTACAAAGTCATACTTTGCTTTGCTTAAAAGACGGCTACGCAACAAGCGTCCTATTTCACAACTAAAGAAAAGCTATTAGCTTTGCTTGGGGAGGAATGTTGCCATGTAGCTGCTTTAGTAACCTTTTCTAGCTTTCCTACCCACGTCTGGCGTCGTCTAGACTTTGTTATTCATGTGTCATGTTATTCATACCTTGTTTTGACTTGTTATTCATTTTTCCTACTACAAATATGTGGGACTGGGGCTTGTGATCAATTAGATTGTGGGTAACGTGCCTGAGTGTGTAAAAGCCGTATATGTAAAAAGTTATCGGCAACAACAAACTGGCGAAGCAGATCCAGCATATCAGCCAAGTGTTTCAAATGCTGATAAGTTGGATCTGCTTCTTCTTCAGCATCAAATAGAAGAGGGGCTCCAACTTTGAGAGGGCATAGGAAATCATTCGGAGTTAAAGGCTGTGGGTCATTAGAGTTGGATGACACAAAGGTCAACGGTCTTGAATTCAACACTGCCTCAATCTCCACTAGAAGAGTGAGCAGTTGCTCAAGTGTGAGCAATTTTCGTCCAACTGTTTTTCTGAGACAGCTTTTTACTGAACCAATAAGACGCTCATATCTGCCTCCCATCCATGGGGCAGCTTCAGTTATAAATTTCCATTGAATTCCTTTTTCAGAACAGTAGGAAGAAACTGTGTCATCTTGGACAGCTTGATTCAGCGTTGTAGAGCAAACTTGTTGGACAGCTTTAAACTGAGTTGCATTGTCACTCCATATAATCGATGGCTGTCCTCTTCTTCCAATGAATCTCCGCAGACAAGATAGAAACTGGGTAGCACTTAGGTCGAATGCGAGTTCTAGGTGGATCGCTCTGACTGCCAAACAGGTAAACAAGCAAATCCACACTTTGCTGTTTTCAGGGTGACCTCGGATCGTGATTGGACCCATGTAATCCAATCCAGTAGCGTGAAATGGGTTGCTCTTCTGCACACATTCTGCAGGTAGAGGTGCCATTCGAGGAAGCGAAAAAGGTCCACCTTTATACCTTCTGCAGGTTAAACATTTTTTCAGGATTTGGTCAATTGTAGATCGTCCTTTTGGAATCCATACTGCTTCTCGAAGTTTGGCCAATGTCTGTGTTGTGCCGATGTGCATTTGCTGTTTGTGAACTTGTTCCACAAGAAGCTTCGTAAAGTAGTGTTCTCTAGGCAGAAGTATTGGATGTTTTGTTGTTTTGGGGAAGCAAGCATTTTCCAGTCGTCCAAAACATCTGATTATTCCATCAGAATCGATGAACAGATCCAGATTTCGCAGTCGTGTAGCCTTTTTGTTTTTCAAATCTTCAGCAACGTCACTGAAACACTGTCTTTGGATGCACAGTATCCAAAGTTTCTTTGCCAAGTTGGTGTCCTTTGCTGTCATCAACACAAAACTGGTCTTGGTTTTCTCAGTGTTCAGTTGATAGAAGAGTTCATTTGCCCAAGTTGACCTCTGTGGTTTTGCTAGTTTGTTCCATACAAACAGGGTCAAAATGCGCAGCACATATGCTGTGATGTGCAACAATCGGGTCAAACAAGAAAACTTCTCTATTTTGATTCCAGCAACAGTGTTGACTGCCGGGTCCACTGCTGGCAGTGCAAATGCAGGCTTTGACTTTTCTTCTTTGCTGATCTGTTCTTGAACTTCTGGAGTGATTGGTGGCAACTTGCTTTCAGGCCATTGAGTTTCTTCTGCTTTTAGCCACAGAGGGCCTTCCCACCAAAACTTGCTGGACACTAGGTCATCAATGGTTGAGCCACGAGTTCCTAAATCTGCAGGGTTGTGGTCTGTGCAAACATGGTTAAAGGTGACTCCAGGTACACTCTTGATCTCTTTGAGTCTGCGTTCCACGAACACAGCATGGCTTTTCATGCTGGAAATCCAGTACAGACAACAAGTGGAGTCGGACCACAGAAACTGCTTGATGATTGGCTGGTGTAGCTCTCGATTCAGGTATGCTATGAGTCGAACTCCAATGAGCACACCAAGTAGCTCAAGACGAGGCAGAGTGATTGACTTGAGTGGGGCTAAGCGCGACTTAGCAAAAACAAGTTGAACTTGGATGCTGTTGCCTTTCTTCTTTCGTAAATATGCAACTGCACAGTACGCTTTGGCTGAAGCATCCACAAACACATGCAACTGAACTTCTGATTCAAGTGTAAACAAGAATCGAGGGACCTTTACACTGGGGATCTTTGTCAGGTTGCTTAAAAGCACTTTCCACTCGTGCTGTAGTTGGTCTGAAAGTTCATCATCCCACTCAAGTTTTTCTCTCCAGAGAAACTGAGCAAACATTTTTGCACTGACTGTGACAGGAGTAAAAAGTCCCAATGGGTCAAAAACTGAAGCAATGATACTGATTACTGTGCGCTTTGTCACCACCTTTCTGTCATCAGGCTTTCGAAAGTGAATACTGAGGGCGTCTTCTTCCACATTCCAATTGACACCAAGAACCGAATGTTGCTTGCCCTTCCCTTTTGCAAGGTCATCTTCAGCTAGACTACTCATCAGTTCTGGTGAGTTTGAAGCAAACTCCCTCAGGTTCCAGCCAGCATCATGGAACAGGGACTTGGATTTCTGGCTGAAGGATAGTGCTTCTTCCTCACTGTCAACTGCAACAACAATGTTGTCAACATAAACATTGTTTTCGATCAGCTTAGCAACTGGACCACCACTTCTTTCCAAGTGAGTCCTCACCGTTTTGTTCAAAAGAAACGGACTGCAGTTGAATCCAAATGGTACTCTAGTGAATCGGTAGATTGTGAGCTTTGGAGCTGTACAAGTGTCCTCTTGATTCTTGGCATACCAGAAGAACCTTGTAACATCTCGGTCCTCTTCATTCAAGGCGATCATCAAAAAGGCTTTTTCTAGGTCACAGATGATGCCAACAGCATGCAAACGAAAGCGCATCAGTATTCCGGGTAAGTCATGCAACAAATCTGGACCTGGTAGGAGACAGTCATTGACGGAATTACTGTTTCTAGACCTTTTGGCAGAGGCATTGAACACCATTCTTGTTTTTGTTGATTTCCCAGGTGTCTCAATGACTTGTGAGGGTAGGTAATGTTCTCTGTTCCCAGGCTTGACAACTTCAGAAACTTCTTCAATTATGCCAAGCTGCTCTTGCTGATCAATGATCTCTGAACAGCGTTGCAACAAAGCTGGATTTGGTTTCAACTTTCTGACTTCTAGAGACTGAAATCTTTGAAGAGCTAACTGCTTGTTGGTTGGGAGGTCAACATGTTCCTTCCATGGGAATCCAACATGGTATCGACCATTTTTGAAGGATACTTTGGCGCTGAAGCGAGCCAGAGCTTTATCAGCATCACCTGAGACTGGATCATCTTTGATTCCGATCAGTTCAAGACTTGACCAGTCTTCTACATTTGGCGTGGCCCGATTGCAGCTGTCAGCCACTGTGTAGTGGTATTGCTCTTCAACATGTTTGAGGCAGCCATTGAACAATGAGCAGACCATGAGTTGTGGACTTTCATCCTTTTGAAACTGTTGAGTCGATCCAGTGAGTATGTAGCCCAACTGTGTAGGCACCAATTTGAGGCCAGAGGGTAGTTTCTTCATCCGTTGCTCCATGTGGATTAAATCCCAAAACAAGTCAGCGCCAATGAGCAAATCTGGACGGAACATCGTGTTTGCCTCAGGCATCGAATCAGCCAATTGAACCTCAGGAATGGCTTTCAAACAATCAATGTCACTAGGATCGATAGCAACTCGAAACAGCGAAGAAGTGATCCTTAGCACAGCATGTGCAAGAACTACACGAATTGCACCATCTTTCAGATGCATTTTAGCCTCAACGATTTTGGAGCATACCTCCTGTGGCTTTTCTGAAGCGAACGTTTGAATGGCTAGAACTTCTTCCTCTGTTTTCTTTAAGCCCAACTCTTCTGCAACTCTTTGAGTAAGGAATGTGTGCTGGCTGCCACTGTCCAACAAAGCTGTGACAATCTTGAACTTCGTTGGGTCTTGTGGATTGGAAAGCTGCAGTTTGGCTGTCATCAGAAACACACTCTGCTTGGGCTTTTCCGACACCATACTGTAGGAACTTGTGTAGGCTCGGCAAGCATTCTCTGGTTGAGTGTCTTCTGCTTTATTCATTTCGCAGCTACTGCCTTTGCTCTCTTCCACTTCTGAGTTGGTCACTCCAACAAATGGCTTTCGAGGCAAGCGTTGCTTCTCACTGGGAGTGCCGAATTTTTCAATACAAAGAGCACAGTGGTGATTTTTCTTACTACAAAACTTGCAAGCAATTGTGCAACCTTGCTTTCTCTTAAAGCACTGAGCAGAAGTATGACCAGGTTGCAGACAAAAAAAGCAACAATTCAGTTCTCTCAAACGATTACGTCTAGCTTGCAAGCTGGAAAATTGAGCGCAATTTTCAGACAAATGGGCATCATGACAAAAGTTACACAACACAGAACAACTTTTCTTAAAGGACACATTGGGTCGATTTCTAGAAATTTTCTGATTCTTAGTGTCCCTTCTCTGTCGCTGTTGTTTGCTTTGAGACGTTGGAGAAAGTTGACTTACCAGTGCAGCTGGTAAAGCGGAGGTACCTGATCCTCTCGGTTGGAAATTCCGCGGTTGTTGTTTGTTATAAGCAGGTTTAAATTCCACAGGCTTTTTGTGATTCTGGTGCTCCTCCACACGTTCCCGAATGGACTGGTGGTTCCACAGAGCATCCAGTAAGCTTTGCAAAGACCAGAAATCACCATCCTGCTTTTTAGTTTCAATTTCCAGATGAATTTCTCGCGGCAATTTGTCCAACACCTGACTGAGGATAGCATGATTGTCAACAACCTCTCCCAGGGTTCTCAGTTGTCTGAGTATGCACTCAAGCTCATGGATGGAGCTTTTCAACTCCTGTGGGCGCCGTATTTTCAAGTCTCGAAATTTGCTATACAGTCTGTCGATCCTTTTTTGTGGATCTCCGTACAACCGATATAGTATTGCGACAGCATCAGCATAGTTCGCATTTGTAACAGAGAGCCCGGCAATTGCATTTGCAGCATCGCCAACTAGCAAAGACTTCAGCTGACTAAACTTTACCACATCCGGAAAGGGTTGAGCATGCACAGTCGCCTCAAATGGATCCCAGAAATCAGACCATTTTTGAGGGTCACCATTATATTGCAGGAGTTGCAATTTTGGAGTTTTTATGTATGAGGGAATGGTGGGTTGTGCAGCTCTTGGAGTTGGCTGCATAAACCCATTTGAATTTTGCATAGGTGGAGGGGGAGGGATGAATGGATGTCGGAAGGGGCCCTGAACATTTGCTACACCATTTTGAGCCCATGGTTGAAAAGCACTTGTTTGAGGGGGCTGAGCGGAAAAAGGTTGTGGTGCAGGTTGTGGTGCACTTGGGGCTTGAAAGTTCCAAGGAGAAGGTGTTTGACGCTCACGGGAAACCGTTGATTGGCGAGATTCAGCACGAGAACTGGCCTGTGGACTGTATCCACATTCCTGCCAGTAAACATCAAGTTCATCTACAAGAGCATCCCAACGTGCAAGTGCTTGTTCTCCCAATTCTATTGTTTCCCTTAACTGAGCATTTTCATAAAGGGTGTTTTCCTCGGACTGCTCTTCAGCTTTTAAACTATGGATCAGCATGACCCAAGCATTCTCTTGGTCGACAAGAAAATCCAAACTTCGGTGCATCATATTCAAATCTTGTTTCAAATTTTTTCTCATCGAAAGCAACCGTTTTTTCCTGTCAGCATGGTCCTCATTACCGCTGATTCGAACAATTCCATCTTCCTTGTTGGCTAAGTTTTTTACAGTGGTTTTTCTTGGGGCAATCAACTGTCTTATAAAACCACTTCCGCTTCTCTTGGACTGCATGGTTATCAGCAACAGCAAATGAAAGTTATCACCCTACTCGCAGCGCCAGTTTGTTGTTGCCGATAACTTTTTACATATACGGCTTTTACACACTCAGGCACGTTACCCACAATCTAATTGATCACAAGCCCCAGTCCCACATATTTGTAGTAGGAAAAATGAATAACAAGTCAAAACAAGGTATGAATAACATGACACATGAATAACAAAGTCTAGACGACGCCAGACGTGGGTAGGAAAGCTAGAAAAGGTTACTAAAGCAGCTACATGGCAACAACATTCCCTTACTAAAACATCCGCAGCATTCGAATGCGCTGACAGATATGTCTTCCCACTAGCATATGGGTTAACATAAACATAACAATTTTCGTCCAAGCCCCAGGACGGTAGTCTTTTTGAATAAAAAAATGGTAAAAAATATCTATACTTGAAACACTAATCGGCGCAAGCACTGATCACCCTACCTTCGTGTAATTTTTACCGCATAATGCGGTATTTTTTGGTATGCTGTATAGGTATGCGGATGCGGTATTTTAGTAACAGCATAATACCGCATAATTTTGCGAAATTTTAGCCTAAAATTGCCAAAAAATGACAAAATTGTGCATAATCGTTTTTAAACGTATACGATTTTTAAATATGTGAATATCACGCTGACGCTGCATAGATAAACCGTATTGCTTCATAGAAACCGTCTTTGTATGCCGGTATAAATTACGGTCTGATGCACTTTTCTGCCTCTTTTGTACGCTCAAGACACAAAGCAGGCAGGTATGTGACGTGTGCTTTTCCGGTGTTCTTTCATTTTTTAGTAAAAAACCGGTTTTTTTGTAAGGGTCGGAAAAAACATAAATCGCGGAAGAAACTCAAGCTAAAACAGCTAATTTATTTTATTTTTCAGTTAAAAAATGGACTATTGCGATGTATAATAGGCCAGACCGACTCAAAACTGTTAGAAAAACAACAGAAAAGACCAAATTTGGCAATCTGAAACGAAAAGGCAAAGTGCTGTAAGAAAATTTGCATATATCGTTTATTGATGGAGCCTGTCAGGGACTGTTTCATGCCTGTTTCGTGATTTATACATATCTATGTACGTTTTGTGTTTTGTGATGTTCATTGTATCACATTAATATTATTATTTTTGTTGAGTTTGTTTTGGCCAAGTCCTAGCCTGCTCGCCTTCTGTAGCTTGGAGTTAACCCCTTCCGAAATGAACTGACCCGAATTTTCAGATGTCAATTTTTAACGTAAATATTTCAAGAACCCTTCATCGGATCTTTGCCAAATTTTGCAAGTTAATCAATCTTTATATGGACTTAAGAACCTGAAGAGCTCAGCTTTTTCACAAAACCGGTTAAAATCTGGCGGATTTTTACTTTCAGTCAAGGTGAAAAATTAGCATTGTCAAAATGAGGGTGTTATCCTTTGCACAGAAATCAGGGTTATATGAACTACTGGGGTCATGGATTACAATCGCCTTAAGAAATTTCTAACAAGCATTCGGTCGAACGCAATATTTATGTTCAAAATACGTAAAAAATCACGTTTTCTCATCTGTGACTGATATCCGGCATATCCGGCAGGTAATATCCGGATCCGGTACCGGATCCGGATATGGCCATATCCGGCCGGATCCGGATCCGGATCAGGATATCCGGTCGGGCCCTACTGCAAACAAAGTAAGTTCGTTTCGTTTTTCATGTAAACAAACTAAATAGAACCATAGCACGAACCGCGAACTTTATATACTGATGCATATTTTACATGTTGTCTAGAGATGACGCACACAGTCAAGGAAATAACAACACAACATATATGGTACCATAACTAGTACCACCTGCTACCTCAATCGACTTAGGCAGAGTCAGACTTCCAAATAGTGCCAGAAACTCAAAGACTCCGACAAACAGAAGCAGATAAAAATCAGTGCAGTCTTTCGCACTTATCTGATTTTGAATTTTGGGCGTCTGTAATACATTTGCCTGCCAAACCTACCTACACTAGACCAATATGTCTTCCAGTACTGAACAAGGCTATTTACCTATGTTATTGGGATTGTTGTGCCGCAATAAACTCCGTTCCGCTGGAATTCTTATGTTGCCGATTCTGCTAGTATTTTTGGGCTTGCATTTTACTACGAAAAGAGAGAGAACGGGAAGAGAGATGGGAATTAATAAAGGAGACACTTGGATGATGGAACAGATGCGGCGATCTACAAGCACAACTGAACAACCTGATCCAGATCCTAAGACTATAACTGACTTTTCAATCGATGAAATTGTCACTACATTTGATGCTGATTATCAACAAAGAAAGATTCAGCTGAATTTGGACAAACTGAAGCAGCCAATTCCGTTTCAGAACTTTCAAACTTCTAAATTTAATTATAAACGTGGTAGAGAAGGTAAACAGGAGAAATGCGACAAGAAGAACAATGTTGACTGCAAAACATAAAGCTAGGCGAATTGTGATAAATTGTAACTTGTTGCAAAGCAGCAGTTCTAACTGTGATTGCTTTCCTTTATAGCAAGTAAGAAGTTGGTATAAGATAATGCTGCAGGTTATGGTTTTCTAAAGTTGTTGAGAGGCCATGTTCTGTAACAAAAATCTGAATCTCCAATGGAGCAGAAAAGAAATAGAAGTAAACCAGAAAGAAACGAGAGCAAAACAAACACCGGATGGATGGACGGATGGATGGATGGATGGACCGACGGACCGACTGACGGATGGACGGACAGCACGACGGATGAACAACTGGACGGACGGACGGACGGACGGACGGACGGACGGACAACAGATGGACGGACGGACAGACAGATGCATGAATGGATGGACAATGGAAATGAATGACATGAAAGCCAATGAAGGACATGGAAATGAATGAATGAACAAACGAATGAACAAATGCTGTGTTTGCGATTCAATAAGAAAAAACGATTAATTCAACAGTATTGTATAATGTTATCCTACAACAGTGTAATATCACTCTATTCACTTCAACCTATCAAGACACCAGGTCAATCTAAGCAAATCAGTCAATTCGACAAGGGCCAAATCTTTCTCAGCTCTTCTGTAGAACACCTGTGGAGCCACTTTGTACATGGTTTTGAGCTCAGTCAGCATTCTCCCATCAAAGGCTTTGAACTTGGAGCTCACATGCGCAAGTTCATTTTCTTTAAGCCACTTTTGAACATCATCTTTGGACCAGGATTCTGCCTTGCTTGAATTTGGCAGTGGCGGTAGTGTTATTGGAGCTAAAATATTTAGGAAAAGTGACAGTGATGCACTGTGATGGCAATAAACTTGGTGGTGGTAATGGTTGATGGGATGGCCGTTGTTGTTGGCGATTGTAAGAAATGTGGTGGTGATAGTTATGGTGATTGCGACTGATGATGATGATGATGATGATGATGATGATGATGATGATGATGATGATGATGATGATGATGATGATGATGATGATGATGATGATGATGATGATGATGACAACGATCACGATGATGATGATGATGATGATGATGGATGTCAATTGCATTGACAATGACAATAACAAAGATTATGGTGGTGGTGGTGCTGAGTACAGAACTTACATGTCTGCATAGAGCTGGTCACTTCAGATTTTGTCTTCTGTTTACCTCTGGTGCCCAACTCCTTCACCACTTTGTGACAGCAGCTATCCACCTAAACAACAATCATTCAATTAAACTACACAACAAGACAGAACATCTCAAGTCAATCACTCTTTAGTCAAAATGACCAACAAACACACTTGTTCTGCAGAATACAAGTCGAAGTAGAGTCTACTGCCCAACAGCAATCCTAACCAACCATCTGGTCGGTATTTGAATTCTGTTCTCACCGGTATCATCTCTTTGCTCAGTCGGAATGCATATTCGGCTTCTGAAATTGGCAAGCCATTTGCGGAAAACCCTTCTACTAGTGCTTTATTACCCATTCGACAGCTGGGGCTGTTTTTGTATCGATCTGACATGCATATTAACACAACACATGCGTTTTCAACCGCTTTGGCCATGGAATCGAGAGTTGAACCAGCTGAAGCTTCGGAAAAAGTATAATGGGTTAAAGTTCAGGACAGGCTATATTCTGGTATATGATAGATTTATTGTTGTTCATTAGACAAATTTTTTACCGACTGCAGTTTAGATATTGCTTGCTTATTCTTTTTGGGTTACTGCTGTTTCCTGTGCTGCTGTTCGATAGCTATTATATTGATTATTGGTTGGTAATTTACTGTACTATTCAGTTTATAGATATATTTTTATTACTTTTGGTATGACGTTTTGATTTGCGTTGCAATTTGATTAATTTTTTATTGCGTTTTCTCTAGATAGTTGGGTAGTTAGCGATTATGGTGGGGCTTCGTTTTGAAAGGTTTTGATTGGTTTGGATGTATGGTTTGTCTGGGCGGGGCCGTCATAGCCACACTGCGGGCTCATTACGCACACCTACATCCTTCCCTTCCTTCGCTGCCTTCGATGGTAGCCGGCACACATGTTAGGTGTCAGTCTGGGCGGGTCTCGTCTCAGTGGTAGCTGTCCCCATAACCGTATGTCCCAACACATGTGTGGTTGCTATTGTAACTTTAGGTGCTTAGGCAGCTCCAGTCGGTTCCCATTTACCTACTCGCTGTCACCAGCTTTCGGCGGCCTGGGTTGGGCTTTGTGCCAACCACCAACTCCTTGCGGCAAGAAAATTGCCCCGCCGAGTGGCTGAACGCACTACCACGCGCACGGTGGTTTTGCGGCCTAAACCACTACACCAACTGTGCCGGCGATTGATTGGTTTAGAAAATTTACTTACTCATTTTCTCCGCATCAAACCACGTCAAGTACATGGCTTTTTGAAGTTGTTCATTCAAAAGACTGACCACTTCTTTGTGCACATGGTCATAACTAATCATAACATGACCTCCAGAATTTGAATTTGATCCTTCAGCTGTTTTCTTGGGCAGGGCAGTAGTTGGCCTAGAAGCGGTCAGTCCTGCATTCAAGTTCCAAACTGCTCCTGTGGCTGCTCGAGCAATACGAAGATTTTTGTTACTTTCCAATCTTCGCAAACCTAAAAATCGACGAAAAACAAAGCAATCACTGGCAACAAACATCAACTCACTAGCTAAGCATCCAGGTATTTTTCTAATCTCCTGAGCATTCTCAGACAGAAAAGACAAGACCCAAATTCCCTTTACAGCTAATCTCAACTCTGACAAACCATTCGGCTTCTCAATTATCTTCATATAAGACTTCAACACTCCATAATGTACTATTCTTAGTTTGTTTTTGTCATTCTGAGCCAAACAATTCAAAGCATCAATTATCTCCTCTGCCAGGAATCCTTCAGCTCTAAAACACCAATAAACCACACCACATACTTTGCTAAAAATCCAAACCAAGTACCTTCTAAAGTTGTCATTCAAGGCATTCTCCAACAAATCAGCTATAAATCTGATTATGTCACGCTTAGTGTTGATTAGTTCAACTTCATCTTCCTTCACCCCAAATGCCAACACCATTGTGGCTTTTGCACAGATTAGCGGATCATCAGACAGTACATAGTCACGAACTACCCTAACTCCATTGTTTTCCCTGAACCTACGTTTTGTCTCATGATGACAGAATCTTATACAGTTGTGAAGTACACCCAGAGATGCTTGGACTGTGAAATTGCGACATTCGTCATCTCCAAGATTTTGGGGGTTGAAGTCCTTTCGGTCGAGCAGTTGGAGAAGCTCCTCAACTATCCCGATTTCTATTACTGACATGCAGAATTCGGTTGAGGCATCAGTGCCATTCCAGAAAATCATCAGGATCAAATGGTAGTTTTGCCAGACCTTTTTAGCGCGGTCACGTTCTGATGTGTTCGGGGTTGATTTTTCATTTGTTAAGATCTAAATACACAAGTGGCCCGGTTCACACTGCCGTGAACTAAGAACTAAGAAATAAGAACTAAGAACTAACGGCCTTAGTTCTTAGTTCAGATGCGTTCACACTTGTGAACTAAGAACTAAGATCTAAGAACTAACCGTGAACTAAGAACTAAAGCCCGTTGAACTAAGCTCAACTTTTAGTTCATGAACTAAGGATTTTGCGACTGCGCGCGTGTGTTTTCGGTCATGGAAACTATTTTTAACCATTAATGCTGATCTGGCCTTGTTACCGAAGGCTTCTAAAGATGTCTAGGCTCTCTCAGACCAAATTTCAATACAATAATTCAATGCAACAGAGCAGAAAGCCCCTGTTTTCTACGTTAAACATGCAAAACACCTGGTAATGAGTCTTGAAAAAGGGTATAAACGTGTTTTCGGTGTAGTACGTCTACAAAAACGTTGATACTGTTGACTTGGAGCTAATAGAAGACACTGAGAGATGCACATCAGCCAATTTTTGGCTTGTAGGTACAATGTAGCCTATTGTACGCATATGAACACTGTTTAAAATTACTAAAACTAGGACGGATGATTTACTGACATTTGCTTAGCCAGTCTCAAGTGATTTCCTTGAATAGCTGGGCCTATACGTCAGTAAAATTGTCGAATGAAGAGGCTTCGTTTCAAAGCACACTAAAACTGCTAAATTTTTGGGCCACAGCAGCGCAAACTCATGTAATTCAATCTGTGCACTGTTCGGAAGACTAAGCATTGATTTGGTCAACAAATTTTGGAAATATGCCTTTATTTAAACTACTACAACAGCAAAACGTGCGGCCTCTAGCTTAGTTCTTAGTTCACAGTGTGAACGCCCCACCGTTAGTTCTTAGTTCTTAGTTCTTATGCCAGATTTTTAGTTCACGGCTTAGTTCTTAGTTCTTAGTGCTTAGTTCTTAGTTCACGGCAGTGTGAACCGGGCTTAAGTGTGTAGTGTAGTGTAGTTTAGTGTAGTGTAGAGATGTTCACGAGCCTAAAAATCGCGGCTCGGCTCGGCTCGATTGTGAGCTCTGTTTAGGTCAGCTCGTTTGTGCGCATGTCCAAGCTCGCTCGAGCTCGGCTCGCGAGCTTTAAATTTGGAGGAAAGCTCGGAAAAATAGAAAAGTAACACCATAAATTCAATACCTAAGGCTTTTCCTCACTAATTAGGCGATTTTTTACCGTTTGTTAGCTTAAAATAATGCAGAAAACATAGAAATTAAACCAATCACCCCTCCAAAAGCACAATATTCTCAAAATTGCTTAAATTTTACACATTTTTAAGTTTGTAGCGCGTTCTGGGCTCGGCTCGGCTCGGACCGAGAGCTTTCTAACTTGATAAGCTCGCTCGAACTGGGCTCGCGAGCCGAGTCGAGCCGAGCCGAGCCGAGCTTTTTCAGGCTCGTGAACATCTCTAGTGTAGTGTAGTGTAGTGTAGTGTAGTGTAGTGTAGTGTAGTGTAGTGTAGTGTAGTGTGTAGTGTAACCCCCAAACGTAACCTTAATAAAATCCGGCTTCCACACGGAGGGCCATATTTTTTGACTCCATTCAATAAAACCATGTTCCTCAATTTTGTTGGTCCATTTCTTAACCTTTCTTTTATCCATACTCATAGCAGGTTCGTTTAAAAACTCCAAGGCAGGCGTTATGGCACCATTGGTGATCTTTGGAAATTTGGTCAGTTCTCCCAAAATCCATTCTATCTTGTTGTAAGCCTCATTCTCGCTCAATTTATGTTCGCCATTCAATTTCTTGAACACATTGGCAGGCGGGATTTCGGGCGCTTTCAGTTTAGAAGTACCTGACGAGCCAGTAGATGACTGACTGGTGGCTGTACCCATGCTAACTGAGCCAATATGCTGTTGTGTTTAGGGAATGAGCCGTTGCTATAGTAGCTGTTGGATAAATTAAGACCTGCTGCTAATTAAGGACAAGCTGGCCTACCTAAGGTGTCTGACTAATTATTACTGACAGTTATTGATTCTCACGTTTTCGCTGAAGAGTCTATAAACGGACGGAAAGACTAATACAGAGAAGAACCAGAAGAGCGACGTCGTTTCTTGCAAACATAACCGCATTCTTCTCTAGAAGCGTGGTTGGCTTCTCTTGGCCATCCCTTGCGTCACTATAAATTATTGAAGCGTGAGAAAAACGCATTTCGTGGGCCCAATTTCTCACCTTACAAGTAAATTATCAAGTAGAAGCACAAGTCAATATATGATGATATCTTGTTTATCCAATGATTATGTAATAAACACTGCAAAAACCTACAAATGGCTATTAGATTGTCACGTTGTTGCTCAAATTACTAACACTCAGGCATGTGAGGTGTGTTTTTTCCGTTTTTTTCCGAAAAAAAATAAATCGCGGAAAAAACTAAAGCTAGTAATCGCCAATTTATCTCATTTGCATATAGTGTTTATTGATGGAGCCTGTCAGGGACTGTTTCATGCCTGTTTCGTGATTTATATCTATGTAAGACGTGTATTTCTGTTCTGAAAAGACTCAGGAAGGCGCTAGAAAGCGTTAGGAATCATAAAAACAGGCTAGGATACTCAGAACTTGAGCTGGAGTTTTTTCCGCGGTTTTATAAAAACGAAAAAAAACTGAAAAAAAATGAGGTATTAATTTGACATGAGTAATTCCTACAGACGTGTTTGCATTAAAACACACCTAAGTCGGTAGATAAGGGGCCGTCCATAAACGACGTCGTTCCAAAATCCCGATTTTTCGCACCCCCTCCCACCAGAATCGCCTTGCGCCGTTTCTTGGGGACCCCCTCCCCCTGCGGCGACGTCGTTTTCGGTTTACCCCCCCCCCCCCCCGATAAAAGGACAGTACACAGTACTGTCACGTTTTTTTGTTACCATACTGCGCAATCAATTGAATAAATCCCTACAACCACTCTGGGAAGTTTTTCAGTTTGTAGAAACGTTTGACAGAATGTGCATAAATCGAAAATAATGCAATCCAAGTATTGTCGCATTTCAGCCGACCGCCTCCCTCCTCTGGAACGAAGTCGTTTATGGACGGCCCCAAAGTGTAAACGGCAAAACTTGTAAAAAAAGGATAAATAGGCAAAATAATTTGCATTTGAACCTTTGAAACATTGTTTTCTGTTGTCATTCCAGCTAAAAATTTGTGATTTTTAGAAGTGTACATGAAATTTTGACTAAAAGGTATATTGTGAGCCTCTGAATTTTCTCAGCAATGGCAAGAAATTTGCTTTTAAACCCAGATAGCTGGAAATCCCCCACCAGCAGGAAACTACAATTTTTAGCATCCACTTTTTGCAGAGTTTAGGAAACACAGCTATTTTACGAGGATGCGAATAATTTAAAAATAAAATTGAGACAATGCAAAAGCAGAAGAAGCAGAAATCTTGCGAGGGCCTGTGATTTTCAGACGCCTACACACTCTGGTGCCGGTGCGTACCCAACCCAGGGGGTGTGTGTAGGGAGGGTAAAGCAGCTTTGTGCAGGTAGAACGAAAACCTAGATAAAAATAAGAGAACGAATAAATTATGACCTGCACCTGTGTATTTTATGTCCAGAATGCCTTTTATAGACGTTTTTGAGGTAAATTTTGCAAATTTTTTTGCCTGGCCCAACACACAACTTCAAAATACGCTGCAAAATCCTGGGCACGCCACTGTTTCACGCGGTGAACTTGACAAATTCCGTCCAGTACCCCATAACAATTGACATAAATTTTGAGGAGAGCCTGCAAAAAACTTGTATAAGCATGTACGTAAGTTAAGAAAGGACGTGTCATTTGTATAAAAGCAATAAGAATCATTTGTGTACAAACAGTAAGAATTTCCATATTCTACAGAAAGAGTTAAACTTTAAAAATTATCTTCTTGCTTCATAAGAAATCTAGAAAACTTACCTTTACTGCCAGCACACAATACAGTCATCAAAAGGAGAAGTATAACATGGCACATTGGAGCTGGATGTAAACTCTTTGCAGATTACCTGAAGCATAGATATAAATCAAACCAGCTTTATTAAGCAACTTCCTTCACACATACCAAAACTTCATTTTCTTGATGTATTTCAACCAGCCACCTTTTTCCTTTCTATACTCTTTGAACGGGTCAAAGTTGGGGTCCTGCGCCTGGTTAAGTTTCTCAGCCAAGTCTTTCTGGTTATGCAGATGCTTGACTCGCTCCTGCCAGCCAGGACGCATTTCATTCTGCTCAGCAGAGATCAACGTCTCGATGTACTCGACATCAGTCATGTAGTGAGGATGCAGCGCGATCTCAGTCAACTCAGTGATGCACTGCCTGATTCTGGTGGTTGTGGAATTCAGTTTCATTTGCTTCTCACCAAACTGCTGTCCCAGACCGTTCATGAGCTGGTCCTTGTTATTTCGGTCTTCTTTGGCCTTAGCATACTTGCTTTTCAACTGATCATCAGTTCTGGTAACAGCTTCTTCAACCGTTTCTATTATGTATGGCCTGTTCTTGTGCAGTTTCCAGTGACACTTCTGAGGAGGATCGCACACATGACAATAGCCATTGGTCATAGCGATGCATCTACTCTTTTTGTCATCATCGGCCAAGCCACAGTTATCATGGCAGGTTCTGTTGCATTCCAGACATGTAGTTGTGTGTCGTCCCCTTGGCAGGTCCCGTTGAACATCTTTCCTCTCTTTCACTGTGTACTCAAAGTACTGGTTGGCTTCGATCTGGGCCTGAAACCTTTCCAAGATCAGGCTCTCCTGTCGCATAGTCTCAAGATCTCGAATACCAGCTCTGACATTGGCTTGCAACACATCAACCAGGTTCTCTAGCTCTTGCCGACGTGTAAGCACCTTAGCTGACAAGGTAAGACTCTTCGGTTGCATCTGCTCAAGCCCATCCAAAAATAATGAGAACCCTTTCTGACCAACTTTCCAGTAAAACTGCTGGGCTTCCTTCTCAGTGTCATCAGCCTTGTTGAAAAAGGCACTGTTGTTGAACTTGAAGAATAGCCTATGGGGTATGTCGGCCTCCTTGAGTGCCAAACGAACTGGTGGCTCACTGGCATCGGCAAAGGTCGCCACAACTATTATGTTGTCAGCAAGATCATTGCCGAACAGCTGAAACACCGACTGAAAGTTGTGGCGCTGCTGAGCTGTGAGCCGAGTGTCTGATGCTTTTACGACCAAGCAGACAGCATCTAGTTGATCAATGCCATTTTCGCCTTTGCTCTCAAACAACTGCTTGATGAGCGCTGTGGTTCGTTTGTCTGCGTTCAGGCCTTCTGTGTCCCCATATCCAGGGGTGTCAATCAGAGTCAGAGTGTATGGCAGTGTGGTTTCTTGCAAGACATAAGCAGAAACACGCTTTGTTCGACTCTTAGCACTCTCCTTCCCTTCATCTGCTTGGGTGATGACCTTGAACCTGAAGTCATCCTCTAGATGAACATCGAATAAATGGTTGGCCAAACTGTTGATAAAGGTGGTTTTGCCTGTGCCAGTTGCTCCCACACACAACACTGTGCGCGTTCTTGGATGGTCACTTCGCTTGGTGCCTACTTCATACTTTTGCACATCTCCTTCAACAACTGGCCTTCTGCCCTTTGGTGTGTAGCTGTCAAAACTCTGGTTGGTGTCTTGGCAAGGCTTGCTTTGCTGCAGTATTCGAATTGCCAACCTGTCTTCCCATTTTGTGAGAATTGGCTCACTGACAGGGCTACTTGGAGACAGTAACTCCCCAGCTGTTACTGCTATCACGCTGAATGTATACTTACGTCCTGACTGTAGACCTTCAATGACTTGCTGGCACATCCTGTTTATGTGCTTAACCTGTTTTTTCTTTGCCTCTGTATCCTCAATTGTGATCTGGTATGAGCTGACATTCTTGGAGCCTTTTTCAGGTTCAGCCCACTGCAGCAACACTGAGGTTGGTGACAGATGGTCCATGCTTTCTAGCACTGGCACACCTGGACATGTTGGAAGTTCAATCACCTGAGGTACACCATTGAAGAAGACACCAGTAAAGCAAGGGACTTCTTGCTGCTTGACTGGGTCACCCATCATCGCATCATCTTCAAGTGCTTGGTCGGTTAGAATGAAGTTGACTCCATCACGTCGATTAGTCGCAGCATACTGTAGAAAGTGGCGGAAGACTTCTCGCAAGTGTGCAGTCTGATCAGGCATGTTGTGCCACTCCTTTGGTTTAGCTGAGCACTGATGCTTATAACTGCTCTGACAACTGACCACTTCTACAAGTCCTTTTGAGTCCATAATCTTGGTGTTGAATGAGAAAACCAAGATTACGGCTACATCTATGCCTGAGGTGATTGCTTTGAGCTGATTCCCAAATGCCATCTGGATACATTTACTTCTGGCTTCCTTCAACAGACCTTCAGTCTGGGTCATAGTGCGTTGAATTCCTTCCATAACTCTTGTCAGATTTGCTGGACCACTGACAGACTGCTCCCACTGGTTAAGTAGTTCAACTAGTTCTTTCTCTTTGGCTCTGCCATTTCTGATCTCAGAAAGAATTTGCAGAAGAGCACTCCTGAACCAGCTTACAGCAAACAGAAGACGACTTTGAAAGTCAGACACCATGTCTTGACAAAACTCAGTTTCAAGTGTTGCAAATTTACTTGCAATGTCAGCTGTCTTGGCTGTCAGATCAAGAAGCTGTTGCATGAGACGTTCAACTCGCATGACCGACTGACTATCGACTTGTTGCAACAATGTGGCTGCACGACTGTCAAGGCTAGCCAGTGGGAAGAGGAAGACCTGTTTAGGAATGGCTTGTTGGCACCTAACAACCATAGGAAGACTTGACATAAGTGCTTTCGCCTGGTTGTAGTTCAGTGGTGGAATATCCAGTTGAAAATCACCATAGAACTTGCAGAAGATCTCTTCTTCCCTGATCCTTTTAGTAGCCGGATCGCTATCACTTGCAGCTTCTGTGGGACAGGTGAGCAACCGCACGAGGTCTTCCAGATGTGTTCTTTCCTGTCTGAGCTTGGACTCAGGTGTTAGTTTCTTTTCAAAAACGAAGATACCCTCAAGGCCATACTCCAATGCAGTGACTAGGTGTGTCGCGGTGGCAAGAGGTTCAGGGTATTCGATCTTTCCCATATCGTCTAGTTGTAGCTGAACAAAGCTATGTGTGGTCT
Organism: Sabatieria punctata; assembly: GCA_030248155.1. Taxonomy (NCBI): domain Eukaryota; kingdom Metazoa; phylum Nematoda; class Chromadorea; order Araeolaimida; family Comesomatidae; genus Sabatieria; species Sabatieria punctata. The sequence continues at coordinate 106,419 of JASANB010006841.1, forward strand.
TGTACTTGAGTGCCACTCGGACACTGTCGCAGGTCTGTTTGGCATCTTGGAAGAGCTGTGCGGAGCCAAACAATGGCAGTGACCCAGCGATGGCGCTCAGTTTCAAGTCTCCATCGATGCCTAGAGCACTGGCTCTCTCACTCAGTGAATCGACGGCCACCGGCTTGAACTCGGCAGCTTGCACCGATGTGGTGTGAGTATTGTTCAGCATTCTATCGCCACTCCAGAGTGTTTGGCCATGTACAAGCCGATGGGTTCTGTAGTCATACAGCATCCCTGGACTGAATGGCTGTCCAAGCGCTGCCATAGGAAGCACTGATTCTGACTGATTCATCGCTAGATTTAACACGAACTGAAACCATGTTAGTTCAAAGTTCACAACTACTGGGATGCCTAAAGGACTTTCGGACAAACTAGAAATCACAAACTAGGTCCTAAAGTCAGATAGATACCTAAAACTGGGCACTGCTAAGCACTGCTTAAAAGTCTAAACATGGTTTAAACGGTGTCAGAGACCCTAATCAGCTTTTGGGACCGCTTAGAAATCCTGAATAGAAATTGAAATGTCAGTTTAGAAATGCTAAGCCGCAGTGCCTTATTTTATGTGATGAGCATGCATGGGCGGGCAGGAAAAATGGGTTGGGACTAGTCAAAACCTGAAAGTTTTGGGGTGGGCCTACCTGTTTCGGGGATGGGGTAAGGGCCATTTTGGTGGGTGGGGTCAGGAACAAAAGTTGTCTTCGGGTGAGTGGGTGAGGTGGTTTTGGGGGTCCAGCCCAAGTTGGAGGGTGACAAAACCCTCAGACCTCCGGCACATGTATGACCATGAGTAGAATTTGCACCAATCTTCAAGGTTTCTGTATATTTCAGTGCAACTGTGATTGTTATTCTCGCTCACAAGCGCATACTGTTACCAGACGGCAGTATGCGGTCGGTGCGCTATCAAAAAGCTGTACTGTATACCGTCCCTAGTTCTTCAGGACGCCAAACGTACGATGCGCTTGTAAAATTAAAGTCCTTCCTAATTCTTCAGTAACCTACTGTATACACATCGTGGACTAGATCTACAGCACAAACAAGACCCCCGGAACGAAACGACAGAACTACCACAATGCAATGTGGGCAGCTCCACAGCCCACCCACAGCACAAAAAGAGGCAAGACAAATTTGATCGCCTGAGTGAGTAACACAAGCAAAGTGCGTCGGGGCGACAAGCTATCATTGCTCTCGCCGTATTTGACATATTACATAGCCTAACTAAACAAGAAATGCTGCGGCAGAGTTTGCGTTTTTAGCAAGACCGCAAATTTGTCTGAAGATTTACCATTCACAAGTTCAACAACAGACTTAGGACGCATCCTGTACTGGCTGACCTGCATAAAACGCTAGCGTACGTTGATGATTGGTTGCTTTCCTATCGATTACACACTAGGCCGATGTGCATATAGTGCTCCGTCGGTCGTTACATGCAAAGTATGATACATGTAACAAGTCATCAGCCACAGCGGAAAGAGGTTGTTGGGTGCAGACATGGACAAGGGGGCTTATGGGGGTTGACCCCCCATAAAGGCTCAGACCTATCCCCCTCTCAAGCCGCCTCTACCACTCTCAGGAATTTTTAGGAACAATTTTGTATAGAAAAGTATGATAAAAGCATGCATAGATTAGGTGCAAATGAGCTCAGAATAGCTATTTTAGTGAAAACAGGCCTAAAAACCTTGATTTTAGCAAAAAAATCCGACTTTTTGGCTTACCACCCCTCAACCCCGTTCAGGCCCGCTACCCCCCTCAGCCCCTGATGAATTGAAAATTTGCCACCCCCCTAAGCCGAAATGCTAGCCCATGTCTCGTTGGGTGCCCACCAATAAATAGATTTATTTGTCTCTGTTGCAAACGGTAAATGCAAGTATTTGTTAGACCAGATACATTATCACCCTAACAACGTATTTTATAGCTGCGCTACAACCAAAATTACGGTCTTTGAAAAACCGCGACTTTTTGACAATTTTTGCCCATATGAACTCCCAACTTCAGAACGGTATAACTAGCGTGCCGATTTTGATGTAGAATGGTTTAATATAGTCTGGCACTTAACGCCGTTTAAGGGGGCTTTTATACGGAAAAGCCTGGTACCGGCTGAAGCCCAAAACAGAGTTTACGGTTTTCGTTCAAGGCAAAAATAGAACAGATATAGAGTTTTCACTGCTGAGAAATCCTAAGTCGGGTTTTTAAGGCCACTTTCAAGCTCTAAGCTGAATTAAGGTTAACATTTTTGTTAAGCTGGAGTTTTGTAGGTTTGTTAAAATAAATACCGAAAAAACAGGTCAAAGTTTTTCCGGAAGATTACCTAACCGGAATAGACCAAGTACGTAGGTCCCAGCCAGTGTTGTTCCCAGTAAATTTACGGAGTAAAAGTTACTCGGTACTTAGTTATTTTGAATTACAGTAAGTACTTTTACTTACCGGTAAAAACTTTTTTTAATTTTACTTACCGAATACCGAGTACTGTTGTTTAATACCGGATTTTTCAAATGCGTATGCGTATGCGTATGCGTATACGCATTCCAATTATAAATGCGTATGAGTTTGCGTATACGCATTGCAAGAACTAATGCGTATTTTGCGTATTGCGTATGCGTAATGCGTAATCTCAGAAAGGTTCAGAAATTTTACTGAACAGCTTTTTTGGCTCTACAGTATGCTGTTTAGGTATCCAACTTCATAATCCAGGTTTTTAAGACATACTCGAGGCTTGATGATAAATTACTGACCTCAAAGAATTGCACTATAGTATGTATGTACAGTACGTATACTGTATATGTTTTCAACAGGCAAGCGATATGCGATGCGCTTTCCTAGTCTAACAAAAAGTTTGTTTGAATGTTCATTTCAGGAAGAAGTCTAGTAGCATTCAACCATAATAAACAGAAACAGAGACAGATAGCCTGAGCCATACATGTAACAGGGGGTCATTGGGGTCTGCCCACCCACCACCGACTTAGGCCAGACCCCACGGATGGGAACCCACCAGACGATTTTCCCGCCCTCCTCCGATTTTTCAGGCAAGTAATTTTTTGAATAAATTTTTGCATTTTTTGCAATTTCGGACACAAAAATTCTGAAAATCGCCCGCAAAACAGCACTTTTTAGGTGTATTTCAGCACAAATTTTTGACGATATATAGCCCAAAAATTGCGATTTTTTCGATTTTTGAGCGTTTTTTTTTCTTGCCCAACCCCCCGGCGGGCGCCAGACCCCCCAACCCCCCTCCCCTTCGTCGGATGGCCTGTTGCATGTATGACCTGAGCATACAACACAACTGAGTCACCCAAAACCGTAGAAAGTCAAAATTCGAGGATTTGCCGCATGTTTCTTTTCCTCCTAAAACTTAGCCTTTTTTAAATATTAGCAAGCAAAACTTAGTTAAAGCTTCAAATTATCTCAGAAAATTCCTGGTACCCTCCCTCACCTCACACAAAAAACATGAAAAATAAGCTTTTGGTAACAACTTGAACTACTGTAAATTTTTTGCAAGACATTCAAAAAGGCACCTGTTTTTCAGACCCAATACGCATTACGCAAAAATATGCAAACATTTGGCAGAATGCGTAATAATATTGCGTAATGAAATTCAAATGCGTATGCGTATGCGTATGCGTATACGCATTCTGAAATGCAATACGTACTTTGCGTAATGATATGCGTACCGGAGTTTTCCACTTATAAGACCTGGTCTTATAACTGGAAAATGCCCAAATTTAGCGTCACTTTTTGGCGCCCTTTTGAAGACCATGGTCTTCTAACTGGAAAATGTTATTTCCCTGCAAACAAGGGTTTTTGTCCAAAAGTTGAATTTGTTTTTCACCTAGATTGTTGTTCCAGACATGCCTGACCATTTTACGCTTGACTTGTAAAACTTTACTTGAAATTACAAAATAAAATTTAGTGTTGAAGCATAGCAGGTACCGTATTGTGTTCAAAACAAAAATATGAATCATGTTTAACCTATATTATGTACTTCTGCCCTTGTTTTCTAACGATGGACAGCTTTTGTTTAGTTTAAAAACAGATAATTGTGTGCTAAAATCGGTTAATTTAACTAAGACCATGGTCTTTTAACTGGAAAATGGGTGTCAATAAACCAAGTTTTCTGACCACCTATTAGAAGACCATGGTCTTATAACTGGAAACAAAAACCTATTATAAGACCATGGTCTTCTAACTATGGTGGTCTTATAAGCGGAAATCTCCGGTAATGCGTATACGCATGCAACAGTAATACCGAGTTTCAATTTTGAATTACTCAATTAGAAAAAAATTCGGTAAACTCAGTACTCGGTAATTTACTGAGTTGTTTACTTACTGAGTAAAAGCTTCTGCAATAGGTGGCTCGTCGCATGTGTGTAGTAAATAATATAGTTTTTCCTTCATTCATCTATCTGCTCGCAACAAAGAACACTTAGTTTTGCAATTTTTTTCGATTTTCACGGCTTGTATAACCCCAACTTTGTTTGCGCGGTAGAATTGCTATAATCAGATGCAAAGACTCGGTATTTAGGTTAGGATTAGGAACTATATCTACTACTACGTATTAGCTATATATTGATTGACATTTTTTCATCTTTCTGAGTTGTGTGGAAATGATGAAAATTAGAACAAATTTTCACTTACCAATTTTCCAGGCTTTTCATCTAAAGCTGGATACCAAACCCTCTGGTCACTACTAAGTATTGTGTGCATATTTTAAGGCGTTCCAACCATGCTAATTAGTGAAATAAATAAGGTGAAATATCGCAAAACACGATTAAAAATTTCAGTAGCTAAAAGCTATATGCGGAAAGATTTTCAGATAAATTGCAACATACTCCTGAATGTTGAAGGTTTACCGAGTTTACTGAATTGTTTACTGAGTACTTACCGGGTTTTCTTTGAAAAACCCAGTACTTACTCGTACTTACTGAATTTAAAAAAAATCTGGATTTACTTACTGAATACTTACCGAGTTTTAGAAATTTGAGCTAGGCACAACACTGGTCCCAGCTAAACTGACTCAACAATTTCACATGCCTTTTTAAGCTGCAATTGGAAGCGCGTTTGTTAAAACAAAATTTGTTGGCTTGCTACTGTACGCAAAGATTGATGTGATCATCGGTTATTGACCGTTTTCGTTCCCACCACTCATCATTTTAAGCCCCGCAGCTGAGGTACAAACCAAAATGTGAGTGCACAGTGAAGTACTAAATATATGAGGGCATAGAGTAGAACAATCATTTTATCAGCACAAAATACAGTAGAAACTCTCAAAGTTCCGTTTTTAATTTTTCTTTCTCAGTCTCCTCTTTCAACTTCTGTTTTTCTTTCTTCTTCTTCCTTTTGCGCAATTCACGCAGTCGATCTTCTTTTTTCTTTTGCTCCATTTTCTCGCGGTCCTTTTGTTGCTGATCATCGTACAAACCCTAAAATGCAGAATTTCTAACTAGATCAAATAATAATAATACGTATGAAAGCTATTAATCAAACAATTAGTTACAAAATCGTCTGGAGCTTCTAGAGCTAGCCCGTCCGAGTCCAAAAATGTCTTGAAACCTGTCATACGGTGGTATCCCTTGTACACCTCAACCTGCAAAACGAATAGCGTAAGTCTACGTACATACAATACAGAAATTTACTGTTTCAAGAAAACTGTACCTTTGTAGAATTGGCTCTGTAGTATTTAAAAGTGGGCGTAGTTTCGATGTATTCGCTTTCGATTTCATTCGCCCCGATATCGATTTTTGCTAGGCTCAGATTGGTGTTGTTTTGATAAGCCACGCCTACTTCCTCCCAAAGCCCGAGCAGCTTCTTGCAGTCTTTGCTCTCAGGCGAATCTGCATGAAACGAATGCACTAACCAAAATAAAAACAATACAAAACCTACAAAACAGCACGAAAACGTTTTTCTTAGGCTTTCGGGTGATTTTCTCGAAGTTTTTGCCTACTAAAATCGTCACATTGCCTTTGTCCCAGTTTGCGGGTAAATCAGCGCTTTTGCGTTCAACCTAAAATGAAATCAACGTTTTATAGAATTTTGATATGATCACTGTATGTCACCTTTTGTCTTCCTTTGAAAATATCATCCAGAAATGATTGAATGTTTTTGGCGTTCAGTTCCTTTAAATCGGCGCGGTGAACGGCCGGTACCTTCTTGGCTGTTTTCGAAAACTGAATCACGATTAGGGCTGGTAGACTGGCATTTTCCATTTTGGTGAATTGCAGCAATTTTTCTCGCTCAGAACTGGAAGTCATGTTTATGTAGAGGAAGTACGTTTCGTTCTGAAAGAAGAAAATTTTTTTGTTCATTCGTTCGTCTGTTTGTTTGTTTGTTTCATTGTTTTTGTTTGTTTGTTTGTTTGTTTGTTTGTTTGTTTGTTTGTTTGTTTGTTTGTTTGTTTGTTTGTTTGTTTGTTTGTTTGTTTGTTTGTTTGTTTGTTTGTTTGTTTGTTTGTTTGTTTGTTTGTTTGTTTGTACCTCAGACTTCATTTGAACTGCAACTTTCTCTAATTCTTTCAGCGCAACTTCACTTTTTGAATCGTTTCCGATGAACAGATAAACTGCATGCCTTGGTTGAATGTAGAGTAGAATCTCGCGGTTTCGCTAAAACAAACCCTAGTATTTTAGACAATACTACAATAATAAAATTAGAGAACTACTCACATCCCTTGTACCCTCTGTAACAGGTTTGGCGCAACTCCGCACAATGAAGCTACGCAATTGTTGCATTTTCTCACCAAATATCAGATCGTTGTACTCGATGTCACTGATTCGGGACTAAATGTAGACCGAAAATTGAAAGCATGTATCTATACTTCATTTAATTCATACAAATATTCAGAAAACGACTGACTGACTGACTGACTGACTGACTGACTGACTGACTGACTGACTGACTGACTGACTACATAGGTAACTAGCCTTCGATAAAATTAAACCTTTTTAAACAGAGCCATTTGACCATTGAGTCTAGGAGAAATCCTGTCTTCCAAAACCAATACAGAAGTATCGTTTGTAATGGCGAATGGAACGATTTCTATGGATTCCGCCACATCTTTGTACATCTCTGCGTCATCGCTAGATTTGTACTGCAAAAATCTTAATTTCCATTTAATAATCAAATAAAATTTACACAATTACCGCAAAATAGGCCACCATAACAGTGTTGGCAGTCTCCCGAAATTTGTTCAATTCGTCCAACGAATCGATCTCCTTCACTGCCGGCTTCGTTTTCCTCCTCACCCAATTTACGATCGACTTAGCAGACAAAGCATCTAAACAACATTTCGGTTTACTCATGCACAAGCATTTCTTTCTAAAATTTTTAATTTTTTTAGCTCACCCGTATAAGCCAACGGTTTAGCGCTTCTAAAGTAGAGCACAGTTGGAGTCGAGTAGACATCATACAAATCGGCCAAAAGCTTGTTTTCCCAGGAATCAACTTTAGCCAGCCGAATTATACTTCCCAGCGATTTCAGCTTTTCCGCTGCCTTCGCAAATTCAGATGCCACTTGGTCGCACAAATCGCAAGAGGGCTTGTCTGAAATATTTAAATTTTTACTTCCTCTAGTGTAGATAGACAGTTCTGAGACATGAAACGATAAAAACTTTATTCAACTTACAGAAGTGAACCAAGATGTAGGGGATGTCTTGAACTGTCAGATCAAAGTTCTCTGAATTCAACACCAAAATATCTTTGTCTTCTCTAACCGTAGTCAGACACGCCAAGGGAATATAGAACAACAAGAAAGACAGACAACTACACATCGTAAACAAAACAGGTGAACAACAACACAACACAGACTTGAAGAGCGAGAGGAAGAACGGAAGTTATGTGTCGGCTGCTGATTGGCTGGCTGCTGAATCACAAAACAATCCTACGGTATCGGCAATTAATCAACAGACCATCTTACAGGTAGACTGTAAACCGCTTAATTCAAATTTTGTTTATTGTACATTTGAATCACTTGTGTCCCATGAATGGCGTTCCAAGTCTAGAGGCAAGATGCACATATACTTTACTCTAACCACAAAGACAAATACTCCTGTATCAGTAAAAGTTGCAAATTCTGCACGAACAAACATCGATCCTAAGCCTTTGCAGGCACTTCCTTGATCTCCGTACGCGGCTGATGTGACTGACGTTTCTTCCGGTCTTCCTCAGTCTCATCGTCACTGCACCACCATCCGGGCTTCGGCTTCCAACCCTCCCAGAGCGGCTCGCACATGTCACATTTACGGCCCGGAATCCAGTTGCCTTGTTTGTCCCAGACATGACCCATCGGACGCCAGCCGTGAATGGTTATGACCCAGTTGTGGTGCACCACATACTCGTGCATGGCATCCTCCTGACTCATGCCTGAAATGGTTCAAAACAAATCAGAGCACTGTTGTCTGAATGACTCTACCTTTGAATGAATGCCAGGCCTCCCACTTCTTGCGCTCCTCTGGCTTGTCCGGACCGGGTTTGACTGAAAATAACTGTTTGTTCGTTCGTTCGTTCGTTCGTTCGTTCGTTCGTTCGTTCGTTCGTTCGTTCGTTCGTTCGTTCGTTCGTTCGTTCGTTCGTTCGTTCGTTTGTTTGTTTGTTTGTTTGTTTGTTTGTTTGTACTTGTGCAAATTAGAATTACCGATATTTATATCTCCCACAGTGGCTTGCATGTACAAACCGTGAGCTTTAAGCAAATCAGACTCAGGCGGCTCCTTCCGCACCAAGGTCATACGATGGGACGCCCCTTTAAAGTCCTAAAATACACGTTGAAGTCATTTACATAGTTCAAGACAGACAGACAGACAGACAGACAGACAGACAGACAGACAGACAGACAGACAGACAGACAGACAGACAGACAGACAGACAGACAGACAGACAGACAGACAGACAGACAGACAGACAGACAGACAGACAGACAGACAGACAGACAGACAGACAGACAGACAGACAGACAGACAGACAGACAGACAGACAGACAGACAGACAGACAGACAGACAGACAGACAGACAGACAGACAGACAGAGCGCCAAAAAATAGCCCAACCTTATGCAACTGTTTCATTCGTTTCTCGTGTTCCATGCGTCGTTTTTTCTCGGGCCACTCCTCAGCCTCCCTCTTCATATCCTTTTTCTTCTGTTCCCATTTCAGATGTTTGTTGAGGATAAAGTTGTACTCTTTCTCCCATTTCAACTCTTCTCTTCGCTTTTCTCTCAACTCAGCCCGCCGTTTCCGCTCATCTCGTTTGGCTTCGCGATTCTTCTTCCGTTTCTCCAGCGCCTCCCGCTCTTCGGCAGTCAATTCCGGCTCCGATTCGCTTTCAGTCGGCGTAGCCGAATCGATATTGGTTTCACCTTTTGTCATTTTCGAGACGCTCAATGGGAAAGGAGTTTCGCGACGTTCTTTACTGTAAACTAACCGAACGTTCTGGAAGGCTCTCTACTGTGTTGTGGGGTAAGAAGGCTAATTATACTGTACGTACATAAGATTGAACTTATACAGTTTGAACGCGTGTAATACTGTATTTGGCTGAAAATAGTGCATACGCAAATCCTTGTCATTAGGTTCATTAAATACTTTTGTCACCAACTAACCAGTCTGAAAGGTCAATTCTTATATGTTTCTTTAATGCATGGAAAAATCGCAAATGAACACAGTATATGACACTATTTATTTTCAATTTACTCAAAGATTCATTTCTTTTGACAAAGCACGTACAGTACAGCAAACTCCTAAAATACAGTGCAGTTTTTCTCTGTAAATAGAACAGAATACAGTTGAACATATTTTCGTTATCTTAATCGGAACACCTAAAAATCGAATGAAAAAATTATGAACAGTGCCATTACAACGATTAAACACAATTTTCACCAAGCAATTCCCAAAACTTTCTCATACAATCTCCGTTTCATAAAACAACCAATCTCAACTAGTTGCATTTGTTCCGGGTTATGATCTGTAGGATAAATTCTATAAGTAAAATCACTACAGATAGGCAAACGTCGCATCCACTTGGCCGTATTATCAGTGTCATGTTGTCTGACAATTTCATCGAAAACTCCCTGTGCACAGAAAAAGGGCGTTTCTCTCACGTGTTCTTGTTCTAACAACTCCAGTACCGATTTTTCCGGTTTCGGCAAAGCAGCACTCATCAAAACAACACCCCCCAACGGTCTTTGTCGGTTTTTCATCAGCGTATACAAAGCCACCATAGCTCCTTCCGACTGTCCACCTATGTAGATTCGCTTCTCAGAAAAGGCGCTAGTTTTTACTTCTTTTTCGATTTTCTCTTGAAACCAAGTGGCCAAAGTTTCCAGGGTACCCTCAGGCGACCGGGTTGGATCGAGCGGGGCTTTTGGGTCAACCCAGCGCAAATTAGTGTCTCCGGGTGCGTGTGGACAAATAAATTTAAATTGCGGCAGCCATTTTGAGACGTACTCGTTCCAGCTTTTGGCCCATTTTGTGCCGGTTTCGCCTTGACCGTGTAGCCAGATTAGTGTAGCTTCGTGTTTTTCGCTAGCGTTAACGATAGCCGGTTCAGTCAACTTTTCGTCCTTCTTCCGAGGCGACATTTCGTACAGGTTGCCTAGTAATTTGAAAATGGAGAAAGGAAATTGGGGCGGCGAATGAAAGGAAACGTTCTAGAATTTGCTCAGAGCAGTGGTTTACACTAAACATGTACCGTAGTTATTGTTGACTAGTTTTCGTGTCAGGATCGACTCGGTCAAATCTCAAACGGCGCCAAATCTGAACTGAAAGGCAAGTACAATATTCTACAATGCGTGTGTGTATTACTTAGCTAAACCAGTTGAGAAAATCTAATCGGAACCTTCTGATGAAGCCCAACTGAATACTGATGAAGTTTGGTTAAATCAAGGTTTGGAGCGAGTAGGGAAATGTTTTTTTGGATTACTTGCTTTTTGGCTTCTTTGGTTTTGTCTTCGCTTCTTAAAAATTGTTCTTCTTTTGCATAATCTGCACTATCTACGTACGATTAGTAATTATAAAGCTTAGATATTGATGCAAGAACTGAGACCTACATTCAAAATAGGCGCATTAGTCTCGGCTGGAAAAAGCCAGCCTGAATCAGGTTTTTTATTAGTCAGTCATGCTTATTCGGCGACTATTTCCCCTTCTTAGTCAGCAAAAAGCCTGTCTGTAGTATTGAACTCGTATTTTTTTTTCCTTACTCTAAGTTCAGATCCCAGCCTCAAACCCGAACCTAAGCCCAGGCCAAAGCTTGAAACGAAAACTTGAAATTATTTCGATTGGAAAGTGGGGGGCAAAAGGCCGCGTTCTTTTTGCAATCTTTAAGGTTGCGAAATTTATTTTTCTATATGTGTGTTTCCTTAATACAATTAAGTTAATAGGAATTTGTTAGGAATTTAACCAATTAGTGAGAAGCAAAGATGGGACAGAGACTCTCCAGTCTCTTCAATCGTCTGTTCGGCGAGAAAGCAGTCAGAATTTTGATGAGTGAGTGTAGTAAGTTGGGTGGCAAAACCTAAACGGTACCGTCGATTCGTAACACCGCAGCACCGTCGGTCTCATTGGAACGCGCCCTTGTTGAATTTGTCACCTGATTCTTAAACATCGTGCGTCCATAAGGGGCCGTTTCCTCCACATATCTACTAACGGTGTTACGTGCTAGATACTGTACATACGTACGTATACGTATGTACAGTAGTTAGTACAGTCTGACACTTAACGCCGTATATGGTGCTGGCACCAAACAATGTATATGTTGACGTACCATATGGTACCCCCACGTTCGGGGACTGTGGTGGTACCATCACTCCTATATATGGTGTGAAATCTGAACATAGTGGTATACTATATATGGTACCAATAAAGGTACAAATGCCAAGGTAGGGGTACCATATATGGTGCCAGTGCCATAAACGGGGTTAAGTGCCCGACTGTAGTATTGTTTTGTACGTACAATGTACCTCTTCTGTCTTGTTTCTTGCACTGATCATGATGCATTTGGTATCTTAGTGGCCTTATCTAATAGCACACTGCTAATCGGTCAGTTGCGTACTTAGATGCTACCTAGAACTGGTACTTAGACTTCACGTTCCAGTTGTACATGCGATTAGTTCAAGATTTCTGATTTCTGTTCTTCCATACTATTCAGTGGTGTATCCAGGGTACACCCGCTCTCCGGTGGAGGTAGGAAGAGAAAGCCTGTCAGAAATAAGCGAAACTAATGAATTATGTATCAAAGCTATCTATTTTGTGCTCAGAGTGCCTTTCAAATGCTTTTTTGAAGGCTAAATTTTCAAAATTTCCTCGCTCTGGTCGGGCACAAGCCCAACCAAGGCCACTTTCCCTTTCCGAAATCCTGGATACGCCGCTGATACTATTTGTTAGTTTTAGGGGCCTATAACAGGTCAGCAATGACGATTTGTGTGCCCGGCCCGTTGCCATTGTGTGGATGGGGCAACGAAATATACTTTACGTAAACTGTTATTACATCGGCTCAGGGTATTCAAAAAACGGTTGAGGAGAACAACAAGGGTGCGATCCACTGAGACCACAGGTGTTATGGGGTCAATGATGCTTTTATGGTTTTGATTTTTGGGCAAGCCCCTTGTCCCTTCTTTTAACCGAAACAGCTATCTTTTGTTGGTTGGTGTTTAGGGCTCAGTTGCATTTTTTCAGTTGGACCAGATAATGCTGGAAAAACGACTATTTTGCGCCAACTGCAGCTTGGTGAAGTTGTCACCACCACTCCTGTGATCGGTAAGCAAAACTGTTCATTTAATATAATACATGTCAGGTCATCCGCCAAAGGGGGAGGGGGTCTGGCGCCGGCCCGTGGGATCTGAGCCCAAATTCTAAGGGCGGGTTGGGCACTAAAAACGCTCAAAAGTCTCAATTTGTCAGCTAAAAATCAGTGTGGCCTAAGTCGGATTGGTGGCAGCCCACTGATAGTCCATCTGCAATTGAAACAAAGAGTTACAGGTTTGACAGTGGAGACTGTCAAGTACAAGAACGTTTCACTTAGCGCCTGGGACATGGCAGGTGAAATCAAGTTGGCTAGCTGCTTCAAGAAGACACAAGGACTGATTTTGGTTGTTGACTCCAGTGACAGGGAACGTATGGAAGAAGCGTGCAATCAACTGCACAAAATGGTTCGTTAGCTCTTTCTCTTCTAGACGTTTCTAGCTTTTTACCAACTGCAGAGTCCACCTGTCTTCCTACTTTACTGTACAGAACTATTGCTATGATGTTTTCAGTTGAACAAAAACAAACTTAAGGAGGCCGTTTTGCTAGTCTGCGCCAACAAACAAGATCTGTCCAATGTCTTGACTGAGTCAGAATTGGCAGATACACTAGGTCTCCACAGTTTCCCCGACAGACAGGTAAGACAATTCTATTTTCTAAAATCACAGTGAGAATGAAAGAAGTAATTTTATTGTTTCTGCTTTGGTGTGTTACATTGCCAGTGCACCTTGAGATCTCTCGATTTTTTGGCCAATATTTGTTTGGCTAGAGCAGCTGAAGCAAGGTTGGGTGTTTCAGTGGCACATGCAACCAACGTGCGCCACTGAAGCTGATGGTCTGTATGAAGGTTTGGACTGGCTCTCTACCCGACTGTTTGGTCGACAAACAACCAACAAGTCCAAATCTGTTCTACTCAAAAACCTTTGTACTGACGTTTGTAAAAGAGTCTATGAAGGAGGAAAGAGAACAATACCACAGAAATGGAGAAAGTGACTAACTGATAAGTTTTGTGTTGGTACTTGCTAATACAGCGACTGTCAAACTCATCATGCATGATGCCGATGAACTTCAGTCAAAACTGACAGTACTGTTGGATTGAGGTGCTCTAAAAACATTTGCTGTTTGTAACTCACAAGTGTCTCAGCGATTCATGGTTTAAAATGGGTGTAAAGATTTTGGACAGTTTGTATTTTGGTAAAACAATTTCTTCAGATGTTTTTATTTCTAAATTTCTGAATGTTTATGAAAGAAACTCGTTTGTTATTTTGAAGCAGAACCTTTGAAACTGTTGTACTAATGCACATTTTCATTTGTTCACAGTTGCATTTAGAAATCTGAGCATTGTTGTATAAGAACATTTTACAATTGTGGCCTGGGTTTTGCTGTTTGTCCAGAGTAGTAATAGATGTCCTGTTTTTTGCCACTGACGTTGCCACAACAGTTTGGAAAAAACTTGCACTGCACAGTGTTTCCTGACTTAGAAAAAGTGCTTCATTCCAACCACAAATTTCTGATCACAGTTCTGTGCTTTGGGAGAGCTTGCTTTCAGTATGCAGTTCCATAATGAATCTAAGCAGAATGCAAATTAATGAAGTTCTCAATCAAGGGCGCCGCCATTTTGCCTTTCTAGTTCACAAACAGAATGTCTGCTTTTAACGTTCTCTTTGTTTTCTGCATTCTTAAAGCTTCCATGAGCCAGGAGTAAGTCAAGTTTCAGCTATTAGCTATTATACCTACACTAAGCAGGAGCATGCGGGTTTTTCACACCACCATTTTTTCCGATTTTTGAACCAATTTGTTCCAATTTTGGAGAAAAGAAAGTTGCTAAAATCCCTCGTTAAAGGTATTTTTTAGCTGTACAGTACGGTATTTTTAGCTGTATTTGAGCCACAATCAGCGTTTTTAGCGAAAAACTGTTCTTCCCCTACAGGAGGACTCAGTTTGGTAGAGTTCTAAAGAAAGTTTGCACCAGGACGTGTGAAACTTTTTCAGGCTGATGCCCTGTGCTAAAGATGATTGGTGTGCTGCTGCAGATTATTATAATATTTCTTCAGTAACCCACCTCTGTTACTGTCCGATTGGAATGGCCTGTCTGCCTGAGGCTCATTGGCCTATATCTCATAAACAGCCTTATAAGTGCTTACCATATCATGATGAAAACGTCATGTTTAAGGCGTCGCCTGTAGGCTTGCCAGGTAAGACTAGGGCTCGACCAGACATGTCGTTGGGGGAAAGGGGGATATCACTCAAACCCGATTTTGGACCCAATTACAATGAGCCAGATTTTTTGCGGAGGGGTATTTTTTGAAACCTATTTTGGGTTTCTAAACCCTTATACAGGGTTCCAGAGACCCAGATTTGGGGTTGAGAGCCCTTAAATGGGGTCTCAGAGCCCTAACTAAGGTTTCAGTTTCTTTTACTTAGGCTGCAAATAGGGTTTCAGAGCCATACTATGGGTTTCTGAAACCCCAATTAAGATTACCGCAAACCTAATTTGGGTTTTACGAATAAAATAGGTTTTTTGCATGTTTTAACGGTCCAAAAAATGTCGCTGAAACCGCCTTTGGGCATAGTGCCGAAACCCTGTTTTGGATCAGAAAAATCCCCATGGTCGAAAACCCAGCTACATGTATGGTAAATGGTAAAAGCTGGATCAGGTTGGTAAAATGTTATAACAGACAGTTTTTGCTAATTTTATAATTTGATATTTTAATGTAATATAGTATATGTGATTGGCAATTTCTATCTGGCAGTCTAAATTTCTAGTATGTCAGTATATTTTGCTAAGTTAACTATGCCATTGTACCAAACTAATTTAGCTAACCAGAATGAACAGTTTGATTTTTGTTTATAAATGTTAGGCTTTGTATTATCAACCAAATGCTATGGAGTATAAGCCAAGAAAAATGATTTGTTGCAGATTGCAGAAACGGTCAGATTTGTCGTCGCTATGATCACAAAGGTCTAACCTGTCAGTGCAAGCCATATCAATCATGCAAGATGCTGACAGTGTGCGGTGGTATATGTCAAAGGACAACCTGTCACTGTGACTGATCGGTTTTTGGTGAAAGAGGGCGCTTGCCCGCAGCATATCTAGTTGAATAAATCTAGATAATCTACGTTTTTGCAAATCGCTTTGTCAGAAACGAACCATAATCAGCGAAAAAAATCAGAAATCACAGGGTGTTGGAGAAAAAGACTTGAAGTCTTGAAGTTGAAGACTTTTCTACAGGGTCACATTTGTAATATACGCGCCAACGCGCCACGCGTCATCTTCCAGGTGTTGTGAAGATATGACGGGGCGTGTTGGTGCGTAAATTACAAATGAGTCGCTCTACAGAAAAGTCCCATGGCGATCTTTTTCTACACCAGTATGAATCCACCTTTAGACCGATTTTAATTCGAAGTTTCATTATGACATGCTTAAAATTTCTGCGAAATATTGATTTTTCTTCGGCATCGTTCGGTGTCAAAAATGTCGAAACTGAATAGCTGAAAATGAAAATACCGCACTTTAGGCGCGCAATTTCTAGTGAAACATTGGCGCTTCGGCGCTCCATTTCCATATTTAGTTAGAGTACGCGTTGCGGTTAAGGATGCAACCTAAGTTCGGTATTATTCGGTATGAACCGAATAATTTGGTTACTAGTACTATTCGAATTCGGTATTTTTCAAACCGAATAATACGTACCGAATATTGTAAAACCGTTAAAATTGCACTGTTTTGCTTAAATTTGTGCAGAAATCACGGAGATATTTCTTCTTTTACATCTCTCTGTTCATTTACTATGATAAAATTTTGGCAAACAATGACTATTCATGCAAAAAGTCATCGAACTTAACATGCATTTTGCGAGAAAGGCAACTTAGGATGTTCAAGCAACTTTTTTTCTCCGATCCGGCTGGTGTCGAAATATGTTAAAATAAATACCAAACGAACACCAACGGTGCATGTTCGAACATCGGGGACCCCCTAGAACCTGAGCTGTACCCCCTCAAAATTGGGTCACCAGCCACATTTTGACCAATTTTTTGTGTCTAGCAGTCTCAACTCAAACGATCACCATTCTCTCATTTCTCTAGATACAGAATTGGTCTGCACATGTTTCGATAGCTCTAAGGGTGGCCTTTCTAGTGCTCTACTCCAGGCTTTCGGAACGTACCCAGTTAGCGAGATATTCTCCAAGGACTGAAAATTTCCGAAAAACACCGCCTCATTTTTTTCCGAACAATCGTTATAACTTCTGCCAGATATGCGTTGTCCGTTCAATATTTTAGATCATGATACAACGCTAAAGGCCAAACAAAATTAACATATTTCGGATACAAATTGTGGTTGGTGGGGGGGTGGGTGTTTTGCGATTTGAAGACAGTCGAAAAAATATTTTTTGCTCAGAGTCAAAAACAAACCAGCCAGTCTGATGCAGGTTGACCCGCTGATTCCGAATATGCACTCGGATGGGCTGGATTCCTTCTGCTTCGGGAGTTATTGACCTCCAAATTCTTGACAGACAATATTTCTCAAGTGGCACTCCTCATTAGCATGAGTAAAAAGCGTCCTGAAAAGCGGTTTTTCTTATGCAGTTTTTGCTGCTGATTCCGAAAATAACTATATTTTCTCTCTGCGATGCCGATTTTGGAAGATATGGCCATTTTAAGAATTTGCAAGGAAAATGTCTGAACTGAGCATGCCGTAGCAGTTTGAAAGGTGACTCAGTTCAGCCATGTGTAGGACACAGACCCATGCAATTTGCTTCATCTAATGCAGTTTTTCACGCTGATTCCGAAAATAACTATATTTTCTCTCTGCGATGCCGATTTTGGAAGATATGGCCATTTTAAAAATTTGCAAGGAAAATGTCTGAACTGAGCATGCCGTAGGAGTTTGAAAGGTGACTCAGTTCAGCCATGTGTAGGACACAGACCCATGCAATTTGCTTCATCTAATGCAGTTTTTCACGCTGATTCTGAAAATCAGTGCCGTTTTCCAATATGCCCGCTCCCACATGAGATATTGCCTGCTGGTGCCCTGTCATTTACATCATAAGTGACTGATTAAGGAAATGTATGAAATGGCTCCTATCAGGTGTAGTTTTCTTCGTTGATTCAGAATATGACGCTATTTTTGCGGTACAACGCTCGCGAATTATAGCCTTCTAAAATTTTATCGACATCCATGGTTTCCGGAGGCATACATGTCGTTGGGGGGTGTAAAGGGGGGCCGCCCCCCCCCAAGCTCGATTTTTCGGCAAAAGGGCCCCCCAGCGGATTTTGGGGGGGGACCTGAAAACCCACTTTTGGATTCCAAAGTAAAGGAAATTTTAGCCCAGACAATACATTCTGCAGCACAAAATTGGGTTTTCGCCTACCCTACAACCCAAAACAGGGTTTTAGGTTACTTTTAACCCTGATTAGGGTTTTTAGGCTACTTTGAAACCCTGATTAGGGTTTTTAGGCTACTTTGAAACCCTAAACAGGGTTTTCAGGTTACTTTGAAACCCTGATTAGGGTTTTTAGGCTACTTTTAAACCCTGATTAGGGGTTTTAGGTTACTTTTAACCCTGATTAGGGTTTTTAGGTTACTTTGAAACCCTGATTAGGATTTTTAGGCTACTTTGAAACCCTAAACAGGGTTTTCAGGTTACTTTCAAACCCTGATTAGGGTTTTTAGGCTACTTTTAAACCCTGATTAGGGTTTTTAGGCTACTTTGAAACGCTAAACAGGGTTTTCAGGTTACTTTCAAACTCTAATTAGGGTTTTTAGGCTACTTTTAAACCCTGATTAGGGGTTTTAGGCTACTTTTAAACCCTAAACAGGGCTTTAACACTGGCTAGAAAGCCTAGAGAGGGTTTTTTGGTTGATTAGAAACCCTAAACAGGGTTTAAGAACTGCATTCAATCACTAAATAGGGTTTTTTTAGTAATCCTATAAGTCAAAACAGGGTTTTGCGCGTGCCTTAGAATCGAAATTAGGGTTCTCCGGACTATTTTTAGTCGCTGAAACTCATATTCAATACGTATTTTGAGCGCAAAAAAAGCTTTTTATTACATTCATTGTTTCAATTTTCGGTTTTTAATAGTGTTCCGACGATATCAAAATTCGTCGATATTCGATATCGATATCGATATCGATATTTTCAACTCAATATCGATCGATATCGATATCGATATCGATATTTATAGTTATGCAAGAAAATCTCAAGATTTGAAAGAACAAACTGCTCTCACTGGTTATCAGTCAAGCACTGATGCAATCATGATGTAAATTATGTAGAGAATCTAAGAAAGGTAGTTGCGCTTCTGAAGCAATTCAATGAAAAGGTTGACCCCTCAGGCCGATGCCCCACCCTCATTAGGCATAAATGAGCTCAGACAGAATAGCTGTATTTTATCTTATTTCAATCACAAATAGGACACAATCCTTGATTTTAGTAGAAAATCGGACTTTTTGCCATCCTTTCAACCACCCATCAGCCGGCGTTACCTCGCCAGGATTTAAAAATTTACCACCCCTCAGCCGAAATGCTAGCCCATGTCTGCTTCTGCCCTCCTGCTTCAAGAGTGTACAGTAGAGTGAGCAGCTCTTCATTGTTGCTGCAGACATTTAAGAACCTAACTGTTGCTGTCTGAAGGCTGAGAATGCCAAGAATTTGACGTTTCTGAGAGTTATCATGCCACTGTTAGGTTTTGACCACTATTCCAGGGAAATAAACTTGGTGTCAGTTCTGTTTTTTTCCTACTTTTCAGGACAAAAAATATCGAAAATATCGATGCAAAATATCGCGATATCGATATCGATATCGATATTGGAAAAAGGGTCGATATATCGACTTTTCGATATCGATATATCGTTGGAACCCTAGTTTTTAAGGCATTTTCTTCTACCTGAACAGGGTTTTCAAGGCATTTTTAATGCAAAAACAGGGCTTTTAACGCTTTTTCGGTCCAAATAGGGTTGTGAAGCCATTTTTCGCCCCAAAATCTCTAAAAAAAGGTCGACAAAACCCACTTTTTACCCCAAAAAAGGTCGACAAAACCCACTTTTGGACCCTAAAATAAGGTCGCAAAACCCACTTTGGACTTGGTCCCAAAACCCTATTTGGGATTTGAAAAAGGTCCCCCCCACGGAAAAACCCAGCGACATGTATGTCCGGAGGGGTCATCTTGAAATAGACAATCATTGTTCCTGCACTTTTGAAGGGAATCGTGTATCAGTAAATAGTCTATCTGACCTATTTTGAGCCGCTGATTGATTCAAAAATGAGCTTACCTCTCTTCTTCAGGCTCTGGTTTTTATTATTCAGTCAGATTGTTTTGTCATAACTGTGGAGGGTTGTATCAGAAAATGGGTACCGGAGAGTGCTGCATAGGGTACCCCTCCAGATAGCGTACCCGGGGTACACTAACTGGCACTTAGTGCCGGATTGTGTACCCGGGGTACACTATTTGGAGACAGATTTTATGTCATGGGTGTCCAAAATTTCCAACATTACGGTAGGTTTAAAGCAGGTCTACGTATATTTTTGCGAATTTTCAATCGTTTTTACTGATACAAACCTCACAAGAATGGAAACTTTGACCAACCACTCTCATTTTCTTGGCAGAAACAGTAATCTCGATTGGAAAATTACATTTTTGCTGAGAAATTGTGAAAACAAGCAGTTTAACGTGATTTGGCTAAGTGCCAGTTAGTGTACCGGGTACACTATCTGGATCTCATTTTTGTTGCGGAAAATGCTAAGTGCTGGTTAGTGTACCCGGGTACCCATGCAGCACTCTCCGGTACTTCTAGGGTAAAACTAGGCCATTTTTTAAATCAGCGGCTCAAAATAGGTCAGATAGACTATTTACTGACACACGATTCCCTTCAAAAGCGCAGGAACAATGATTGTCTATTTCAAGATGACCCCTCCGGAAACCATGGATGTTAATAAAACTTTAGAAGGCTATAATTCGCGAGCGAGTGGTTGTACCGCAAAAATAGCGTCATATTCTGAATCAACGAAGGAAACTACACCTGACAGGAGCCATTTCATACATTTCCTTGATCAGCCACCCACCAACCACAATTTGTATCCGAAATATGTTAAGAGTCAGTCTCTGGGCCAATCGAGTTTCAGTATTCAGACCCAAAAAATGAAACTTTGGCGTGGAGGGCTCAAAGTTGGAGGACTAATACGTATGGATAGGTTATATAACCACCGCAAAGGATATCCCGATTCGACACCCCACGCTCGAGATACGGCCTTCTGAAAATCGGTCCGCTTAACTATGGGACCAAAATTTCAAAATCGAATTTCTAGCGCACTAATCAGTGTTGGGACTTAAAAATTGGGGGTGTAGGGTAACTTTTAGAGTACTTTCAGAATCAATGGTCGAATTCCATTTTCAATGAAAAAAATTTTTTTCGACCCCATTTGGAGCCCCCTAGCTCGTCTGGAACCCCGTTTTTTATTTCTACACCGTTTTTTTTATTTCAGAATACTGTAGCGCTATCAATTCCCTACAGTTTGGTATAAGCCACATTGGCTGACCCGTGGAAGAAAGTGGTGAAATATGGCTTCAAAGTTGAAAAATCCTTAAATTTTTAGTTTTGGTACTGCACCAAAATTTCCTGCTGGAGTTTCTAGCGCACTAATCAGTGTTGGGACTTAAAAATTGGGGGTTTAGGGTAACTTTTAGAGTACTTTCAGAATCAATGGTCGAATTCCATTTTCAATGAAAAAATTTTTTTCCAGCATTTGGGGCCCCTAGCTCACTTGCCTGAAACGGGGGGTTCCAGACGAGCTAGGGGGCTCCAAAGGGGTTGAAAAATTTTTTTTCGTTGAAAATGGAATTCGACCGTTGATTCTGAAAGCACTCTAAAAGTTACCCTAAACCCCCAATTTTTAAGTCCCAACACTGATTATTGCGCTAGAAACTCCAGCAGGAAATTTTGGTGCAGTACCAAAACTAAAAATTTGAGGATTTTTCAACTTTGAAGCCATATTTCACCACTTTCTTCCACGGGTCAGCCAATGTGGCTTATACCAAACTATAGGGAATTGATAGTGCTACAATGTTCTGAAATAAAAAAACGGTGTAGGGGGGGTTCCAGACGAGCTAGGGGGCTCCAAAGGGGGTCGAAAAAACTTTTTTTCATTGAAAATGGAATTCGACCGTTGATTCTGAAAGTACTCTAAAAGTTACCCTAAACCCCCAATTTTTAAGTCCCAACACTGATTATTGCGCTAGAAACTCCAGCAGGAAATTTTGGTGCAGTACCAAAACTAAAAATTTGAGGATTTTTCAACTTTGAAGCCATATTTCACCACTTTCTTCCACGGGTCAGCCAATGTGGCTTATACCAAACTATAGGGAATTGATAGTGCTACAATGTTCTGAAATAAAAAAACGGTGTAGGGGGGGTTCCAGACGAGCTAGGGGGCTCCAAAGGGGGTCGAAAAAACTTTTTTTCATTGAAAATGGAATTCGACCGTTGATTCTGAAAGTACTCTAAAAGTTACCCTAAACCCCCAATTTTTAAGTCCCAACACTGATTAGTGCGCTAGAAATTCGATTTTGAAAGTTTGGTCCCATAGTTAAGTGGACCGATTTTCAGAAGGCCGTATATCGATCGTGGAGCGTCGAATCGGGTTATCCTTTGCGGTGGTTATATAACCTATCCATACGTATTAGTCATCCAACTTTGAGCCCTCCACGCCAAAGTTTCATTTTTGGGGTCTGAATATGGCAAAGGACCAAGACTCGATCGGTTCAGAGACTTACTCTTAATTTTGTTTGGCCTTTAGCGTTGTATCATGATCTAAAATATTGAACGGACGACGCATATCTGGCAGAAGTTATAACGATTTTTTGGAAAAAAATGAGGCGGTGTTTTTCGGAAAATTTTCAGTTATTGGAGAATATCTCGCTAACTTGGTATGGTCCGGAAGCCTGGAGTAGAGCGCTAGAAAGGCCACCCTTAGCGCTATCGAAACATGTGCAGACCAATTCTGTATCTAGAGAATTGAGAGAATGGTGATCATTTGAGTTGAGACTGTTAGACACAAAAAAATTGGTCAAAAAGTGGCTGGTGACCCAATTTTGAGGGGGTACAGCTCAGGTTCTAGGGGGTCCCCGATGTTCGAACATGCACCGTTGGTGTTCGTTTGGTATCTATTAACATATTTCGACACCAGCCGGATCGGAGAAAAAAAGTTGCTTGAACACCTTCCCTTATAGCTAAGTTGACTTTCTCGCAAAATGCATGTTAAAGGTCAAAGTTTAACTTACATAATAATAAACAACAACATTACGGCGTTTTCAGTTCACAATAGACTACGCTGTCAGATTTCCACTTCTTAACCTAAGCGTTTGTTTTATCTGCCAAATACTGCGTTTATAATCCCATCAATCTTTTCAAACGATTCATCCAATCTAAGTTGTATGCCTACTGTAAGCTGCCAGCTCCGATTCTTACAGTAGTACTGGATGGATGCTCCCTTCCTCCAACTTTTTGTATGCGTTTGTGCTTCGCGCATAAATATCTTCCTGTTATCCGCCACATTCCAGGCAGGGCTGTTTGTTTTCCGGAAAAAAACTCAAGCTGGTTTTTTTCCGGTTTTTTTCCTGTTTTTTTCCGGTTTTTTTTCAAAAGTTATTTTCCGAGATGACAGAAAAATTTTTTTAACAATCGCTTTTTATTGCAGAATTCAACGAAATAGCGTGAGTCTTATATTAAAATGCACTAATTTCATGTTTTAGTGTAGTAATTTGATTTTAAAACATCAAAAATACAATAATAAAAGTTGCCTGAAAATGGTACCGGTATTTTTTGCGAAAAACAGCTAAGTTATGCCATGGAAATGCTTGTAAGGCTTCTATTAACGTAAATTCAAAGCGTTGGAAGCGAATTTAACCAGTTATTGCGTCTATTTCCTTTAAAAACTTACTTGAGTTTTTTTCCGCATTTTAGTTTTTTTCCGAGCCCCTAGGAAAAAAACCGGTTTTTTTCCGGAAAAAAACGAAAAAAACCGAGGAAAAAAACCGACCCAACAGCCCTGATTCCAGGTAATGAGAAGGTCCTTTCGCCCAACCGGCTGTCAAACCCAACTTTTACATAGCTTCGGTTTTAGTCTTAGGCTTAGCTTCAGGCTTAGGCTCACGCTTAGGGGCAAGTGTTTTTATGAAATCTTCGCCATGTGGCGGATAATAGCAGTATATACAATGTACGCGGAAGTGTCTTTGTGCTGTGAGTTCGCAAACAATACGGCACTCTACAGCTTTTTCAGCATAAAAAAAAGTTCAGCAAAAAAACAGGAAATAGCAGTTAGACAGTATATTTTTGCTATGGCGCTGCGAATCATCAATATTCGTATTAGTATTATTCGGTATAATTCGGTATTATTCGGTTCCGAAAATCCGCTTCAGTATTCGGTAATTTTGTATTCGGTTGCATCCCTAGTTGCGGTGATTAGAGTTCTGTGTGAATCGAACAATTTTAGTGCAATTGATGTGAAATAAGACAATATTCTGGGGTTTGTCTTTCAAGCTTAGTTAGCCTTCTGTTAATGTTTAGGTTTACTTTAAGGTTTATGCTTAGAGTCAGGCTTGTGCTTAGGTTTATTAAAAAATTTTACGAAAGCTCTTTTCCAGAGAAATGGGCCGCTGATCGTATTCCAAGGTGGAGTGAAAACGCGGAATCGGAGCTAAAACTATATGACACATGCGGTAATTAGATTTTTATGTGTAGCATAATTGTCGGCTAGCAGGAGTAGTCCTGCGAACAGCTTATTCGGTTGTCTTTTAAAAGATTTCCAATTAGGTGCTTCCTTATATTGTTGAGGACTCCGACTGTCTCGTTTTAACAAAAACAACCAAATGTGGCATCATAGGACTGCCCTCGGTCTCCTGATTGTTATTTGGCACACCAACATCTAATTACTGCATGCTACATTCATTCAGCTCTACCTCAGAAAACCAGTTTTCGGCCTGTGGTCAAATCCTGTAAACAGTGCGCACGCAAATTGTAAATCTTTAACCAAGATGACCGACTATAGTATCGCACAATCGATCTTTGCTTTCAGGTTATGTTTTTAAACACCAACACATCAACACACCAACAACTAGTTTCTGCATGCTACCTCAGTTTGCGTGCTCTCGTAATATAGCCTTATTTAATCTATTATCGGCCAATTTTCCCCGGAGCCCTATTTGAAAACTTCCTATAAAATTCATATGCTAAAAAGTACATTATACCACAAGTGCAGATAGGTAGACAATTACACCAACTACAAAATAAGCACAGTTAGCAAGATTGGGATCGAAACCCAACAACTGCAGCTTGTTGGAAACCACTATCATCCTTATTAAAAATAGAAACGAGCATTTGTCTAGGTCATGTTTTGAACGATAGCTACCAATTTTATCATGTGATACTTTAGTTATATTTCTGCGCATTTACTTTATTAAGCGAACCTTAAGCAGCAAATAAAAAAATATAAAAAAAGGAAAAATTGGCCATTCTAACATCCACTTACTAAAACAATCGTAGCATTCGACCCCGGATAAATTGCCGCACGAACTTTTAATATGATAATTGGCTATCGATTAAGCATAAATATAAGAATATTCGACTAAATCCCTGAACTGCAGCCCGGTTTAAACAAAAAATTGCCAAAACTGATTTACATTTGAAACACTAATCGGCGCAAGTAGTGATCTCCTTAACAATTTTGTACGCTTTTCTTTTTATGTGATGATATTTGGCAAAAGGTAAAAAGCACCGTAGGGACCGTAGCACCGTCGGTCTCATCGGACCGTACTGCTGTTGCTCTCCTCGTCCGTTTTTAAACGCCGTCTGCCGAAAAGCGGCCATTTTCCCCCACTATGAGACCGACGGTGCTACGGTGGATGGATATGGACGGAGCCTGAATGCATCACTTCTGTCACACATCTCACACAGCGCCAGTGGTCGCCGGCTTCGCTCGCGCATGTACTTGTGATCATTTTGGGTACTTTTTCTTAGAGTGCAAACTGGTATTGGGTATTGGGGTGTTTTTCAGGTATTGGTATTGGGTTTTGGGTTTATTATACCCAATACTAATTAGGACCTATAAAAATCGAAAAAATCGCTGTTGAACTGAAAAACTGACCTGAAAAAATCGAAAAGATTACTGTTGGTATAAATAGCCGTTTTTGCGTTAATAAACTAAAGGTTAAGAATGTCTTATACTGTCCGCTTTTCTAAGTAGCACACCAATAATTAATGCATTTCCGTGTTCTTACGCGTTTGTGATTCAATTGAAATTTGTCATTTTCAATGATACAGAATGTACATTGTGTTGTGTTAGTACTGTACCCAGGGGGTGCGGGTCTGGTACACCCCTTTCCGGTGGATTACGAAGAAAAAATCTGAAGAAAAAATAAGAAACACTGTAATACAGTAGATCATGTACCGACTATTCTGCTTATCCCTCAAGAACGGCTTCTAAATGCTTTCTTAAAGCCCGGTTCACACTACGAAATAAGAAGTAAGAAATAAGAAATAAGGCGTCTGCAATAAGAAATAAGAAATAAGCGGAGCGTTCACACTACGAAATAAGAAATAAGAAATCAGCACAGTAAAAATCAGCTGCAGTGCATAGTAACCGTCAGAAATCTTTTCGTCTTAGCAATTTTTGGAAACTAAGCGATTTATGGTCATAGTAGACCGGCGGAACACCAAAAACACTTAAATGATAGTACGCATTTATCGCATTTTTTGTTGGTTCTTTGAACATAAGCAGTCAACTGCAAGTTGCACAGTCAAGAACGGGTATATCCAATCCGAAAAGCAGTGAACAGGCCATAAATGCCTTGAAACTTGTCAATAATCTACTTAAGATCATAATTTCTATGTAAAACAGCAGGCAACTGCTGAAAAAACCTTGGTTTGTACGTGTATAGGCAGTGCTTATAGGTTTCTGACCGCTTTTCGTGTTAAGACAGTCGTTTCAGACTTTATTATGACATGCTATACGCTTAAAGTGAAAGAAAACTCTTATTTCAGATGAACAAAGTTGAGCACGGCGCAACTCTTATTTCGTGGCTATTTCTTATTTCTTATTTCTTACTTCGTAGGTGTGAACCGGTACGAAATAAGAAATAAGGCCGCTATTTCTTATTTCTTATTTCTTATTTCGTAGTGTGAACCGGGCTTAAAGGCTAATTTTTCAAAATTTCTCGCCTTTGTTGGACACTGGCCCAACCAGGCCTCTTCGAAATTTTAATCCCTGTGAAAGAAATCCTGTGTACATCACTGGAATGTATCTGTTCTCTGAAATGGAATTTTTGGCTCAGCTACCCAAGTATTGGGTATTGGATTGGGTATTGTTGGTCTCAGGTATTGTTCGCACTGTAGTTCTAGTACATAATCTATTGGTTTCACCGAATGTTTTCCAGCTACTATGTCCGCCCGAAAGGGTGGAGTACAAAAAAAACGTACACACCCCAGGGTACGTACGCTACTGGGTACTGTTAGGGATTCAATCGAATACAAAATAACTAATAGGATTTTCGGAACCGAATAATACCGAGCAGTTGGAATCTGAAGATTCTAAGATGTAAATTACACAATTTTCTCATGAAAATTTGATCTAAAACACTGTTTTGTAAAGGACTCAAACCTGTTCGGTTTAAGCATGGCAAGAATCAAAAGAAAACTGTTTCAGACAACCGTTCAAGGCGTTGGCAGAATTGAGGCAAATTTTAACTCAATCAAACTGTTTAATAGCCAGTTACATAACCGAAAAGCAGTGAGATTATTTCTATTTTTATACATTTCGTGGCCAAGTACGTTAAAAAGCAGCAAAAGATTTTGTTTAATACGTTTATTTCACTCGCTAACAAAAATACCGCAACCGAATAGCTGAAAATACCGAATTATGCGGTTCATACTACCGAACAACACCGAAATTCGTTCGGTTGCAACCCTAAATCACCGTAGCACCGTCGGTCTCATCGAACGAGTGGGGGAAAATGGCCGATTTTCGGCAGACGGCGGTTAAAAACGGAACGGAGAGCAACAACAGTACGGTCCGATGAGACCGACGGTGCTATACTGTCCCAACGGTGCTTTTTACCTTTTGCCTGATATTTAAATGATTGATGTTGTTTTCTTGATATGAGTATGGCTAGAAGAATTACGAAATAGAAGAAGAAGAAACCTGAAGAATGACGTCTTCACCCGCAATCAAGAACAGTTCCTTGGAGCCTATCCTGTTCGCCTGTTGCGAATGCGGTCAAAAATTCGGTAAACACACGAACGATATCACTTTTTGTTGAGAAATGCAATAGCGACTTGTTTGTTCTCTTGTTGTTATATGGAACGATACGAACACGAGAAAAAGATACAAGCGCCTACTACCTACTAAATAAGCGCAAAAATTGTGTTCGCCAAGCGAACACCAATTATCCAGGCGAACAGAAACATGAGAATTGTTTGTTGTTCTTTTAAGAAAGATGTGCTTTCAATTTCAGCTGACAAACGCGGTCTCAAGATCCATTTATCGTTGAACCACCTGGGCTGGCTGCCGTACAGTTGCATAGGGTGTTCGTTCAAAGGTCTCAAACAGATGGTAGTGGCCCACTGTAGGGAGATGCACCCTAGCAAGGAAGCTTCTGTACAGATCTTCTACAACTTTGACCCTGAGAAGAACGACGTCTTACAACAGTGGATGACTGCCTCCACTACAGTATACACCGTTTTGGGTCTACAGGCAAACCCTAATCTGCCCCAGTCTGTCACTCGTACAGTTGGGTCGCGACGTGTGAGGGGGTTTCGCACGGTGCTCAAAATTTCAAAACGCTCCAAAGCGCCTGGAAATGCGTTTTTGGCACGCTTTAATTGAAATTTTTGGTAAAAGCACAGTTAGATTAGGTGCAAGTGAGCTCAGAATTGTTAACGAACAAAGAAGCTCTAGCTAGGGCTAACGTCCAATCAGTATCTGTACAGCTCGGCCCACATGTAACAGGTTTTTGGTTGAAGGAGCGTGGGAGTATTGAAAGTCGGTAAAATGCGGACTTTCGGAAGAAAAATTGCTAATCTAGGCCCAATCCCCCAATTCCAAACCACAAGAGAATTTTTCCATCTCTACCAAGTCATTTTTCAGCTAACATGTACAATTGGTTTTGAATTTCAGACACCAGAATTGCTAAAACCGCTTGACCCATACATGTAACAGGTGGTACGGGGTAGTCCCCCGCATGACTTAGCGGAGACCCCCTGAGACGATTTTTCCCGCAAATTTCTGCAATTTTCTAGAATTTCAAACACTACGACTGCTAGAATCGCCAGTAAAACACTTGTTAGCTGTTAGACGCTTTTTTGGCGGCTACCCCATCAGGAATTTTTAGGAAGAATTTTGTATAGCAAATTATGATAGAAGTAAGCTTAGATTATGTGTAAATAAGCTCAGAATAGCTTATTTTAACTTATTTTAAAAAGTAAGCCTAAAAACCTTGATTTTAGTAAAAAATCGGGCTTTGACCTACCATCCCCTCAAGCCCCATCACCATCAGCCGCCGCTACCCCCCTCAGGATTTGAAAATTTACCACCCTGTCGAAATGCATACCCCCTCCCCGATTAGCGTATGACCTGTTACATGTATGGTCCCATTTATTGAGGTTGCAGTATAACAGTAAGGCGCTTAACGTCGTTTACAGTCCCTCAAAATCCGGAGGTGGTATGGAGACCTCGGGGGGGAGGGAGGTCCCCCAAAAAAGTCCAAAAAACGCCTATTTTGCCTTAAATAAGCGAAAAATTTTCTCCTTCCGGGAGGGGGGGTGGGGGGAGGGGTTTACCCCCCATACCCCCCGGCCCAAGTATGACTGGCACGATATATGGTGCCGGTAGGTACCTAGTACAGGGTTCGTGCGGGACCTGGAAAGTCAGGGAGTCATGGAAAAGTCAGGGAATTTAAAAAAAAGTCAGGGAATCAGGGAAAAGTCAGGGAATTTGGTGTCTAGTCAGGGAAAAATTTGATAGCAGCAGAAACATCTTGCCGCCAAATGGTCTTGTCAGAACATTACACAACACCTTTTGAAGATAGGTCTTCTGACTTTATATACTACTACTTAAACCGGAAATTTACCCTCTGAATGCCGTTTAAATGCCTTTTACAAAGCCAATTTTTTTCAAATTTTCTTAGATTGGTTGCAGTTTCCTGACCCTGGTCGGTCAGGGAATATTTACTTTGGTCAGGGAATTTTGCTACACAAAAGCCGCACGAACGCTATAGTATATGACACTATTTGACGTTCGAGATTGTGGTGGTACCATACATGGTACCCCTACCTTGGCACTTACAGTACCATAATATGGTACCGGCACCCATGCCCATGGGTAGGGGTGCCATATATGGTACCGCCACAGTCCCTGAACGTGGGGGTACATGTACAATAATGGTGCCACTAGCCTAGGTACCGGTACCATATATGGTGCCAGTGCCATAAACGGCGTTTAGCAGACTGTGTAAACAACAAGCTGGTGATTTCAGGACGTAGCAGCTGTCTCTGCCAGATCGCCTGTGGCCGTCAATACAACCCCCTCCACCCCTGCTACTGTTTGCGAGTCAACTGAGGTACCTTTTAGTTTTAGTTAGACTGCTTGTATTGTCTCAGTTTTACTATTATTGATAGGCATTTTTTTTTTAAAAGACCTTTTTTCTTTAAAAATAGCTTTTTGAAGGCCCATTTTGAAAAATTTTCATTTTATTCAAAGTATGGAAATTTTGGAGGGAAATCGCTGAATTTAGCCTCAGATATACATTAGCAGTGCAGTTCTATCAATTTCTTGCCTATTCTAAGCCTAAAAATAGGTTTTGAAGGGCAGCAGCCAGCTTGTGAGCAATGCTGCAGGTAGAATGTCGACTCTCAGACTCTAAGACTATCTTTTAACCAAATTATCAGCTTTTGTATTTATAAAGTTGCTTCTCCTGCAAGCTAAATTTCATGCCTGGACAAAGTTTTGAAAAGAAATTTTGGCAATGAACAATTTTTTATAAACAATGGATTTTTGGCGTTCAACAAATCTTTTACAACTCTAACCCGTTAATACATATAATGGTGCCAATACATTCGAGCGCTTAAGTGTACAGACATGCCAATACATGTAACAGTTCATCCGCCGAAGAGGTTTCGGGGGATCTGGACCCAAATTCTTGGGAGGGCGGTTGGGCACTAAAAAACCTTCAAAAATGGCATAAAAATCGGAAATTTGGGCTCAAATACAGCTAAAAAGTGCTGTTTTACAGGCGATTTTGGCAATTTCGTGTCTAAAATTGTGAAAGATCGCAAAAATTTGCTCAAAATTCTGCTTGCCAGAAAAATCGTCTCGGGGGTCTGGCCTAAGTCGGGTCTGGGCAGACCCCCTGTTACATGTATGCTTTCGATAAATCTTTTGTTTAGTATCTATGATATTAATATCGACTTACCCAAAAAAGAGCTCTGATAATTTCGATTCGATCGAACTATAGGTGTAACCATACATGTAACAGCTCCGGGCCGACCTGGGGGTAGGGGGTAGCGGGTTTTCCTCAGATGGAGGCTCGAGGGGCTTTGTACTTTCCTGCAGGGGTAACCCCAAACCCCCTACTACATGTATGCGTGTAAGAAGATAATTTAATAAAGACAGTTTAGTTTTAATTCAGGCAGCTAGATTGTCTCTCAGTGTGTATGCGCGTAAGAAAGGCACAGTGGAAGGCGAGCAGGTGGACACAACTAAGCAGAACCGGTCAGAAACTCCCTCTCTGGTTCAACTCAGACCCAAGCGGTCGCGCGTTCGTCCGCAAGTGATCGAATTGCTGCGGGACTCTGCGACCCGTCGCACCCCTCCGGCAACCGCTACTACTGTGAGTTGTTTTGTGTGTATCGGTCCTATACCTAACAGTCAGGCACTTAACGCAGGTGTCGCGCATACATGTAACAGGGGGTCTGGGGGTGTGCCCCCACCCGACTTTGGTCAGACCCCCCCCCCCCGGAGACGATTTCGCCGACCCCCCCCTCCGACTTTTCTGGGAAGTAACTTTTTGAGCAAATTTTTTACAATTTCAGACACAAAAATTGCCAAAATTGCCTGCAAAACAGCACTTTTTAGCTGTATTTCAGCCCAGATTAGCGATTTTTGGCGATTTTTAGCCAAAAAATAGCGATCTGTTAGCGTTTTCAGTGCCCAACCCCCTCCCAAAATTTTGGCTCAGACCCCCCTCAACTCCCCTCCACCCTTCGGCGGATGACCTGTTACATGTATGGGTGTCGGTACCATATGGTACCCATGGCCATGGGTGCCAGTACCATTACCACCACAGTGGCCGAATTCCATGGTACCGGTACCTTATGTGGAACTACCACTGGCCCCGAACGTAGAGGTACCATGGTGTCAGTACCATAAACGACATGATTTTAATTATCCAGAAATACGTTGGACTGATCATGATTTAGCCCTCTCAGCACCAAGCAAAGATTTCTTTAATGCTATGCTAGAATATGGCTTGACCCAGACCGTACTCGAAAAAACCCATGAAAAAGGAAACATTCTCGATCTTGTATTTCTAAATGAACCTGAGCTTATGACTAAATTAAAGGTAGTTTCGCCCCTTGCAAACTCTGATCACTTTGGTGTAACAGGTTTAGTTGGTCCCTTTGATTTTGAGAAGAAATGTAACATTTTTAGAAATTTTGACAGAGCTGATTTAGTTGGCATGTTCTCATTTCTAAATGCAGTAGACTGGGTCACTGCTTTTGATGCATGTACGAATGTAGATCAATTTTGGTCACTTTTTAATGAAACAATAGGTTTAGCGATAGAAAAATACGTTCCCATACGTAAATTTCGGACCAAGAACTCTTGCTGGTCGCCAGCCACTAGGAAAGCTCATAAACGACAAAGAAAACTGCACGACCAATATAAAAGAAACCCAAACGCAGACAGACGCACAGCTTGGTTAGCAGCTGTATCTGAGTCACGTAGACTAAAACGACGGGACAAATTTAACGAAGAAACAGCTGTTTTGCAGGCTAAATCTGATAGCCGTTTTTGGCGCTTTATTAGATCGCATCTAACTTGCAAATCAGAGATACCCGTACTAGAAAAAGTGGATGGAACTGTTGTTGCAAAATCTAAAGACAAGGCTGAGTTGTTTAATTCCTTTTTTGCTTCTGTCTTCATTGTTGATGATGGGATTAAGCTAGATAGACCCGCTGTCCCTCCTACAAACTCACTAGTTGACGTTAAAATTGACACGGGAATTGTTTTTGACCATTTATTATTTCTGGCTAACAAACGGTCTGCAGGTCCAGATGAAATTCCGCAATTTTTCCTGCGTAAACTAGCTGCAGTCGTAGCCTTTCCTCTAGAGCGTATTTTTAGTTTGTCTTTTGCGTCAGGTACCTGTCCGTCCGCCTGGAAAACTTCCAAAGTAATGCCACTCCACAAAAAGGGCGCTCGCGCCAGTGTTAAAAATTATAGACCGATTAGTCTTTTAAATGCATCCAGCAAAGTTTTCGAATCTATAATTAGGGAAACGTTAGTGCATTTCCTAAAAACCAATAATGTTATCTCAGATGAGCAACATGGTTTTTTGAGCAAAAGGTCTACTGTAACTCAACTTTTGTCTTGTCTAAATGACTGGTCGAAGTCATTAGATGCCAAAAAAACGGTTGATGTGATATATTTAGACATAGCAAAAGCATTCGATAGTGTCTCCCACTCAAAGCTGCTCTGTAAATTAAGATATGTTGGTGTTTCTGGTAAACTGTTAAATTGGCTGAAATCGTACCTGACCGGTCGACGACAGTACGTTAGTTTAGATGGAGAAGTTTCTGAGCAAAGGCCTGTAACTTCTGGAGTACCACAAGGTAGCTTGTTAGGTCCAGTGTTATTTCTAATTTACATAAACGACCTTCATACAGTAGTGCAATCTTCTCAACTTAAACTATATGCAGATGACGCAAAACTTTACTTTGCAACAGATAGGGGTTCCATAAACTACAATCTCAGAGATGATTTAAATCGTGTTTATGCGTGGGCAACACGAATGCAATTGGACATAGCCATACAAAAATGCTCAGTATTACATTTAGGTTACGGTAATGCAACTACATCGTTTGAGTTAGGTGGACACACTCTCCCTACATGTACCCACATAGTAGACCTGGGCGTCACTATTTCTTCTGATTTTAAATTTTCTGCACACTGTCAAAGAATTGCTCGCAATGGCTTTCAATCAATAAATTTGATTTTCAAGGTTTTTCACACTAGAAGCACTCCTTTCCTTTTTCAAATGTATAATACTTTTGTTTTGTCTAAGCTAGAGTACGCGTCTGAGGTCTGGAATCCATATTTGCTGGGTGATATTGATTTGGTTGAGAGGGTCCAGAAATTGTTTACCCGGCGCCTGCCAGGGATGTCAGGCTACACATATCCCAAGCGTCTAGCTCTCCTGAAAATGAAATCATTAGAGGAACGTCGAATTGTGCGAGACTTAATTATGGTCTTTAAGATGGTCAGTGGCATGGTGGATTTGTCGATGGAAGACTTTTTTACCTGGGCACCAACCAGGGGTACTAGGGGGCATAACTTTAAGATATACGTTATGCATACTCGTCTAGAACTGCGCAAAAACTTCTTCGCGAGTCGAGTTGTTCCAATTTGGAACAACTTACCTAGAGACGTTGTAAATGCTTCATCCCTCCAAAACTTTCGTACTAAATTGGCCGCAGTTGATCTATCAAGTTTTTTGAGGGGGAGGGCCCTTGAGCCGGTCGATCGGCCCAGCCCTCCTGTCATCTAGCGGCATGCTACAGTATGCTGGTTATTCTAACAGTTCATTCTTTGTTTTTTTCTGTCAAATAAATCAAATCAAAAAAAATCAAAACGACGTTAAGTGCCTGACTGTCTAAGCAGAATAGAGACTAAGGCCAAGTTTTATTAGACAGGCTGTATTTCGGTTGTTCTCCCTATGCCAATAGACATGGCTAAGGGATTACCAACTTGCGCACAAATTATTTAGAAATAATAAATTATAATAAATAAATAAAATAAATAAAGGGTTGCCATTTTTAGTTCACGCTGTGTCTCCACCCATTGAAAGGCTCTGAAAAGTGCGCGGAGTGTCCTGACCGAGTTAGGTCAGCAGACCCCCGGATGGCATCTCCCAGACGATTATTCTGACTGTCCTCCGATTTTTCTGGCAATTTTTTTCGATTTTCCACCATTTCAGGCACAAAAATTGCTGAGGTCGCCTGTAAACCAGCACTTTTTAGCTGTATTTCAGCCAAAATTGCCATTTTTAGCCGAAAAATTGAGATTTTTGGCGGTTTTTAGTGCCCACCCCTCCCCCCTTCGGCTGATGACCTGTTACATGCATGAGTGGAACTTTATAAACAAACGAACAAACAAACAAACCGACATAGCAAGTCCTTCCTGGGAAGCAAGAGAAAGAAAAATAGCATGTTCCCAGTTCGGTCTTTTCTCATTTACAGTCGTTATGTAATAGAATGGGCTTAAACAGATCTACGTTATAATTAGTTAGGCTCGCTCAGGCCAAGTCCCGACATGGCTAAGGGGAGGCGTAAGAAAGCTGCCCCTCTTAGGCCGACGTTACTTAATCTCAGGAATTTAATTTTTTGGAAGAATTTGGTAGAGAAAAGTAGTAGCGATTAAGTAGAATTTATTTTAACCTTTCTGGCCTTCTCAAATTGTTGTTTTGTTTGTTTTTGAGTTCCGCTGTCCTTTCGGACTGCTCAGGTCAGGACACCCCTCGCTCTTTTCAGAGCCCTGTCTACAAACAACCCTCCCTTTCTTTGCTGCCATTGGGTGCTTAGGCAGCGCCCGTTCGGTTCCCATTTACCTGCTGGCCATCACCGGGTTTCGGCTGTTTGGGTTGGGCTTTACGTCCACTACTTCGACTGGTTTCGAACCCACAAACAACCGCTCTCACAGGTGCCGGGACCGCCGTAACACATTAGATAGCGTAAACTAGCCGTGGCCAAGACGCGACAAACTAACTAACCCCTCACGCTGTGACCATATACGTGCAATACATGTAACATCCGGGTCTTCCGCACACCAGCTTTAGATTAGAAGAGCCCCTCCTATTTTTCTGGCCATCAATTTCTTCCACTTATTTTAGAATCTCACACAGTAAAGTCGCTGAAATCGCCAGTAAAACAGCACGTTTTTACGATTTTTAGTCGAAAATACATGGCTATTTTTTAACGCTTTTAGTATCCCTCCCATATGACTTGTTGCACGTGTGTCTATGCCCTATGTGATTGTTTTGCACAATTATCAGATAATCATTGTCAGAGAAAAACCATATTCTGATCGAGTGTAAAGGTGTTGTCTGTTTGAGGAGGCGTTGAAAGGCTCCGTCTCTGTGCCTGTCAACAGCGCGCATGTGAGCGGTGGCAGCGACGAGCGCCGAGTAAGCATAAATGTTAATTAATTAATAATTTCGGTCGCTATAGCAACTACTTACTGCTGCTCCCCCTCACTCGACGCATTTATTATAATGTCCTTTACTGAAGTAAGTGTCTGTCTTCTAAAAGTAATTGCGGGACCGTTTTTTTTTTGTTTAACAGTTAAAGATTGAGTTTGTTTCACCTTGTTGGCTGGAATTTTCCTCTTTAGAGCTGCCATGCTTCTATACATGTCGGTCTTCCCCCACCGGTAGTGGCTAGAGACAAAAATGAGAAAGGGGAGGGGATTGGAGCTGAAATTGTTTCACAGTTCTAAATTGGGGTACGCTGATAGGTCGCTATGGGCTAAAATACAGTTAAATACCGTTGTTTTACAGGTAATTCTAAGCAGTTATCGTGCCTGAAATTGAAAAAAAATTCAAAAAATTGACCCAGAAATGGTTGTTGGGGCTGTAGTGTAGTGTGGAAAAATATTCAAAAACAGTCAGACACTTAGCGCCGCTTATGGTACCTACACCATATGGTGCCGGGACCTAGGGTAGTGGAACCATATGGTACTCTACCCATGACCATGGGTGCCGGTACCATTATGGTACGAAATTTGAACAGAGTGGTACCGGCAAAGGCCACGCCCTTACCCGATGTAATCGTTGTACTCAGCCCCATACGATTTTTCTCTGATGCCATTTTTGTTGCGGTTTCAGGCACGAAAATTACTAAAATTGCCTTTAAAACAGCTATTTTTCGGTTCATCTGGGCGCATTTTAGCGCTTCTTAGCCCAGAATACCGTTTTTAGCTATTGTTAAGCGATTTTCAGTACTCTACCCCCTCCCCTGAATTTGGGCCACAACCCCACCCTCCTTCAGCTTTCGACGGTTGACCCGTACATGTAACTGGGGGTCTGCCCGCCACCTGACTAATCCAAACCCACGGGATGGAAGGGGAACCCCCTCCCCCGAGATAATTTTCCCGAGCCGTCCGATTTTCCTGGCAAGTAATTCTTTGAGCAAAGTTTCGCAATTTTTTACACTTTCAGACGTAAAAAATGCAAAAATCGCCTATCGTAAAACATCACTTTTTAGCTGTATTTCAGCCCAAATTAGCGATTTTTGACGATTTTTAGCGTAGAAAGAGTTTTTAGTGCCCACCCGCCTCCCTAGAATTTGGGCTCAGACCCCCTCGCTTTCGGCGGATCACCTGGTTACATGTATAGATGAGGCTGACCCCAATACCTTTACCATTGCTATATATGGCATTATGTGTCTCCCTATTTTACTTTGCAGGGCCGTCATCAAGCTACCTCTCCACCTCCAGATAGTACACCGTTTTCCACCAATCAACAACAACAACAACATCTACCTTCGATCGACTCCCTTCACGCAACCAGAGCTCTCAGCCTTAAGCTTCCGGTTATTCGCGACGCCTCCAAAGCCGTCACCACCTGCGCCAACAATCTCTCCAACTGCGCACTGCCCAACAAACCGAAACGAGCCCGCGGTCGGCCCAAATCGACCACCCTTGCAGCGAGAATCAGAAGAGCCAACTTCAAAACTGCTTCACTGCCTTCTACGGCAACTCAGATGTGTCAGTATGAATGCAAAGGCTGTGGGTTGTCTTATAAGTGTGAGCTGGAGGAGAGAGATGAAGCTATTAGAGAGCACGTGGTCAATGGTCATATGATGGGCTCGAATGCTAGTAACAAGATCAATGTGAGGTCGTGTAGATTGCGGGCCGGAAATCAGCAGAAACAGTTCGAGAAAGAGTTGCAGAGAACCATCGGTCAGCTGATCACTGTTAGCAGAGAGAGGAGGAAGAGGGGGGTAGGTTGGTTTTTGGTTGGTCAAGGGGACAGGTCTAAGGGGGACGAGTTCCAAAATTTGTTGAACTCTAAAGTGTAATTAATGGGATATTCTAAGATTCTGTGTAGACTTTTTACATACATGTACTGGGGCACCCCGCTGCTGGAAATGCCAAAGCCCCCTCACCCGCCTGAGACAGGTTAAGGGACCCCCGACCCAAAAATACAAGTACTAGTAGTGGCTCCAGTACTAACAAACTGGCTCAGAAATCATTAATTGTTAGCCTAAAATTCGCTTGAAAAGCCTTTGTGAACCGAATTTCGCCTTTCTACTGCTGATATTTAAGAGAAATCGGGTTTTTTGAAGCCATTTTTGTCATTTTTTGCTTGTTTTTAGCTCTGAAACGCTATTTGGCAGTTTAAAATAGCGATTTTTAGCGTCCTTAATAAAAATAACGTGCTAAAAACGCATTTCCAGGCGTTTTGGAGCTTTTTGAAATTTTGGACCTCCTCGACCCCTAACCACCCTCCCCTAGGTCGGCCCGGAGCTGTTACATGTATGACTATTTATTTGTTATTGCTAAATATATAGACTGTACAGCTATATCTGATGAGAATCAGTATTAAAAGTTTCAGCCAAAGGGCAGAGCTGGTCGGTCGCTGGAGGCTGTGATGTCACCCAAGTCGTCTGTGATGAAAGGTTCGCTTCACACGAATCGCCCCCATTCCATGGTGGGTTTATTATTGCTTTTATTTGTTTTAATTGCTTTAATAAATGTACGGTTTAATTGGCATTGTCAAATGAAATCAACTAGACATCTATAGTAGGCTGGTCGGCGGAATCGGCCGGCATGGTGTGCGTTGGACATCCCTATGGCCCCAAAGTAAAACCCTAAAATAGTTCAGCACAACTCCCTCTGGGTAGCCAGCAATGGCCATCCATGGTTCTCTCTGATGAGGGCCGTTTTCCATAGTAAATACTCGGAAGCACCCCTAAAAGAAATGAACGTTTTCTCCGAGTTAGCTGAGACACGAGCTATGCACCGCTTGAAAGCTCACATGATGGGCTTTCAGAATATGCAATAAAATGATACATGGGCCGGGGGTATGGGGGTATACCCCTTCCCCTCGGCCGGTCATACCCCCTCCCCCACCCCCCCTCCCGGAGGGAGAAAATTTTCGTTTATTTAAGGCAAAATAGGAGTTTTTTACCTTTTTTCGGGGACCCCCTGAGGTCTCCATACCCCCCTCCGAATTTTTCCGCCCCATGTTTGGATAAAATATACCATAGCGATGTCCAACGCACGCCATGCCGACCGATTCCGCCGACCAACCTACAATAGAGGTCTACCCGATCTGAGATGGCGACGAAAATTAACGATAAGACTGTGTTTTTGGATTACATCCCTGATAAAATCGAGCTACGCCCTTTTAAACGACTGTTATTTAGAATTAATACTAATTATTACTAAAATAAATGTCGGTTGATTGGTAAAAGTATAATATTATAATTATGTTTATACGTGCTATACGTTGTACATGTGAATGATTTGTTGTAAACCAACCAGGAGTCTCTCGCCTACTAAACTGATTTATTTATTCAGCATTGGTCCGATGTTTTTGCTCAAAACGGTGCCGACAACCAGGAAGACACAATCGATAGCATGGTATGTACCTTTATTTTCTGCTTATATACTGGCAAGGGGTTGTCTGTGGCTATTCTTTTGCTCTCACAAGCTTTTTGTACCTTCCTACCAGCCTTGTACTAACACAGTCAGGCAGTTATCGCCGTTTATGGTAATGGTGCTGGTACCATAGATGGTACCGATACCTAGGCTAGTGCCACATATGGTACGCACACGTTCTGGGACTGTGGTGGTCCCATGTATGAAATAGGTATGTTTAGAAAGAAATTTTGTTCCTTAGGAATTTTTAGGAAGAATATCGTATAGAAAATTATGACAAATCTCTGCCTAGATTAGGTGTAAATGAGTTCCGACTAGCTTATTTAAGCGAAAAATAAGCCTAAAACCTTGATTTTAGGGGGCGTGCAAAAATTACGTAATGGTATTTTTGCCCATTTTCGGACTCCCCCTCCCCCTGATAATCGCCCGTAATAATTTCCTGCCCCCCTCCCCTAATTACGTAATAATTTGGCTACCCCCCCCCGAAATTTCAATTTTTTGGAGAGCTAGAGCCGAAAATTTTCCGTTCAATTCTATGTAAAATGACGTTCTTATTAAAATAGCATCTGTATACAGTAACAATTGATAGTTATCTTAGTTTTCTTTATTGATGAGCTACAACTACGTACATGTACTTATAGTCTTAGTTTTACATAGATAGAAGCCATCATTGGATGGCGTTTTGTTACTGCCGGGGTGACGGATTGTATTGGAAGTGTTTTATACTGGGTTTTAGGGCTGCTTCAATATTGCTTGACTGATAAATCGATAGTCATAAACCAGAGTTCGTGCGGGACCCGAAAGGTCAGGAAATTTGGTGTCCAGTCAGGGAAAAAATTGATAGCAGTAGAATCCTCTCTCGCGCAAAGGGCCCTGTCAGAGCTTTACACACCACCCTTTTGAAAATGGGACTTCTGACTTTCCACAACTACTACAACTTAACAGAATGCCGGTTAAATGCGTTTTTCAGAGCAAATTTTTAAAAGTTCTGAGCCTTGTTAGAATGTTCTCACTCTGATTGGTCGGGGAAATTTGACTTTGTTCAGCGAATTTTGCTCGGAAAAAGCCGCACGAACCCTGTAAAAGATCGAGTCGATAAGTGTTATACCCTTATAAACTCTTAATAAGATGTCAAAGGTCACTCTTGCCATTTAGCATTTGAAAAATTGGAAAGCCCTGACGTAAACGGTAGCTACCTTCTCTAATCTAAACGTTCATCTAAGTGAAATCGAGAAAATTTAAGCCCAATGGCTTCAAATCGAGACTACAAGTACATGTACTACACATCAAAACAATTAAAATTATGGCCACTTTAGTGGTTTCTGCACTTTAAAAAATTACGTAATGAAGTCGTCAACCCCCCCTCCCCCCACCGTAATGAATAGTAATCTTTTGGCGAACCCCCCTCCCCCTCATGCCATTACGTAATTTTTGCACGCCCCTTAGTAAAAGAATCGGACTTTTTCGCTTGCCATCATGCCCTCAATCGCCTGAGTCGCCGCTACCCCCTCCCCTCCGGATTCGATGCGTTCTTACCGATTGTAGGCGCTTGTATGTCCAGCGTAGAATATTTTGAGAGAGACATTAATGGGATTTTATCCGATTTTTAGTAGTCTACCTTTCCCTCGGGCTCCCCAACACCTCCTGCCTCTTGATCACCTGTTACATACTGTACATGTACGAATAGCTAGTGGTGTAGCGTATTGTGCAATCAGACACTTAACGCCGTTTATGCTACCGACACCAGATATACATAGTACCCCTAGCATCGCATTGGTACCGGTACCAAATGGTGCCACTCTGTTCAGATTTCGTACCATATATGGTACCGGCATCCATGGCCATGGGTAGGCGTACCATACTAGCCTAGGTACCGGTACCATATTATATGGTGTTAAGCGTATGACTGTTGTGTGTTTGTATTACAGCCGAAGGCAGAGGTGCAGGAGCAATTCGGGTGTGACGTGTGTTCTAAGAGTTTCTTCCGTCGTGCCAACCTCCTGTTGCACGTGCAGTTGCACGAGACCAACAACCGTCAGACTCTTTAGTCTCTCTCCACTTATCTCTCTCTCTATTCTCTGGTCTCATTCAATGTACAGATCTTCTTTTCACCTTCTTTATGTACTGTATTCCAGCTTAGAACACTCTGTTATGACTCTAGCTAAAATTTCGGAGCTATTAGGGCAAGGATTACATGTATGGTATTGGTTGAGTAAGTATACTGGTAAGTTGAACCGATACTGTGGTTTAAGCTGTTTCTTGTCAACCTAAGTGCTTCTACTATGCCCAGTAGATTTGGTAGGTGTGTTTCAATTAGTCGAGCTGATTAATCGGTGGTAATCAAGTAATAAAAAGGTTATGTATTATTGCACTTTCTTCTGTACCAGCCGTTTAGGGTTCAGAGCCCGTAAAGTCAACCGAAAGCGAGATTGGGAATTGGAAAAATTTTCCAGCGGACATTTTTCCCGGAAAACGAACAACTCAAGTGGTATTTATGTAAAACGCGCCCATTTGCCAAAGCATATTTACGGACGCAGTTTGGCTGGCTGGCTGCGTCATCAGAGTGCTTTTGGTATACGTATTCATTTTCACTTAAAAAAACGTCACAGCTGTAAAATGGTCGGCTTGTGTTGGAAACTGAATGAAGCGACAATCCACTATGGCGCAAGAATTGTATCAACACCAAAATAATTTACTAATCGCGCACTACTAGCCAAGTGTTTCGGTTCGATTTGCCTTACGGCCTACGATCAGACTTGTGGTCCATTTCGCTTCCCCCGTGATTGGTCATCTTTCACTGCCAGCCACTCCTGGCCATGCTGCTGGGCGCCGGTGACCAGGAGGGCGGCCGGCGTGTTGATGCCATGATGCTGACAGCTCCCGACGGCTGCCCCATATGCCAGAGGGTTCCCGGCATAGTTGGTTTCTCAGACAGCTTCTGACATCGTAGATCTTCTTGTCCAACTCGGCATGCTTTGTGTAGTGGCTTCGGTGCAACGGCAGATCCAGTTGGTTCCCATTTACCTACTCGCTGTCACCAGCTTTCGGTGGTCTGGGTGGAGCTTTGCGCCGACCACCAACTCTTTGCGGCAAGAAAC
The DNA here is from genome assembly GCA_030248155.1 of Sabatieria punctata. Taxonomy (NCBI): domain Eukaryota; kingdom Metazoa; phylum Nematoda; class Chromadorea; order Araeolaimida; family Comesomatidae; genus Sabatieria; species Sabatieria punctata. Next base: position 149,195 of record JASANB010006841.1, read on the forward strand.
TTGCCCCGCCGAGTGGATGAGCGCACGATGTCGCGCACAGTGGCTATGCGGCCTAAACCACTACACCAACTGTGCCGGCTAGCCAAGTGTTTTAGCACCAATGTTGCAAATTTCAGTTTGCGGTAGAAATGCCCATCTTCAGGCATGTCGTGAAGAAACATGCCGAAATTTGAAGCAGTAAAATGCGAAGTATGTCACCGTATCATATCCAAAAATCAGCCGATTCGGTCCGCAAACAAAAAAGTTTAGAGCTGGTGAAAACTCTCTAACTACTAAAACTAAAACTCCTCCTAACTCTAAACTACTAAAACTTGTAATTTCTGTTAATTTTAAGCCTGGAATGTGTTTTAAACGCGTTTGTGAAGGCAAATTTTGCTAAATTTAATTTCTCTTTAATACTGTTTTCTTGCTTGCAGTGCTACTGCTGGACCCAAAACACCTACCGGAGTTTTCCACATAAGACCGGGTCTTATAACCTAAGAAAATACCTAAATTTTGGGGTCAAATTTTTGCACCAGTTACGTATAAACCCAGGTATTGTAGGTGGAAAATGTATATTTTACAATTAAAACTCGATGTTCTGCATGAAAAGCATGAAATACACAGGCTTTGATCTTTGCAACAACTGACTGTACGTTTAGGTCTGAGTAGCTCAGTTTTAAACAAGTTTTGAAAATTTAGGCAACTTAGAAGCTCCATTATGCTTACAGCAGCTATCTAAACCTATCAAATCAAGAATTTTACCAAGATTACGCAGGTTTTAGAACGATTCTTAAACGATCTGAGTTCAAAAAGTCCATCCATATTCATTATGTAGTTATCTTGTAAAAAATATTCACGAAAACGCACCATTCTGAGCTTGGACTGGACCCTATTCTTATGACTGGAAAATGCCCCCTGAGAGAGCCTGCTTTTTGCCGCGTCGTTGGCTCAGTGGGTAGCTCGCTGCCTCTGAGTCACGGCGGCCCCTGCATCCCTAGCGGTTGTAGTGGTTCATCCTCTCGGCGCGGCAAGTTTCTTGCTGCAAAGAGTTGGTCGTCGGCACAACGCTCCACCCAGGCCACCGAAAACTGGTTACATCGAGTACGTAAATTGGGAACCAACTGGATCTGCCGTTGCACCGAAGCCGCTCCACAAAGCATGCCGCGTTCGGAAGAACATCTACGATGTCAGAAGCTGTCTGAGAAACCAACTATACCGGGGAGCCCTCGGCCGTCGGGAGCTGTCAGCATCATGGCATCGACACGCCGGCCGCCCTCCTGGTCACCGGCACCCAGCAGCATGGCTAGGAGTGGCTGGCAGTGAAAGAGGGCAACGTCCGAGATGACGAATCACGGGGAAGCGAAATGGACCTCGAGTCTGATCGCAGGCCGTAAGGCCCCCGCACATCGGATCGGATCGGATCGGAGCCTGCTTTCTTATAACCCGGGTCTTATAACCGGAGGGGGTCTTATCGGTGGAAAAGTCCGGTAATAACCGTTTTCTCTAAAATACCGTGTTTATTCTAATAAGCCGCGCTCTCCAATAAGCCACGTGTTACAGGAGGTTTGAAAGAAATAAGCCGCGCCCTACAATAAGCCCTGTAATTAATGGCTCCAAATTTAGGTTGTTCTGCTACTTCAGTAGTATGTGTTCGGCAAAGAATCTTGTAGAGGTGACTGAAAGTCTTCTTGTTATACCAATTACTGGTGCCTCATTTGTCACTACGTACGTACGTACATTACATGTTGTCATCATTGCTTAAAACTGTTGCTATTATGTAGTGTACACTAACGTGGGCACATATATGCCTACTTCGTTTGTATATGTATATGTATATGTACATATATACAGTATAGATAAAAAAAATGTCCCATCGCTTTTTCGGCCTTCACTCAAACGTTTCGTTCTCAGTCACTTCTTTACCGATTTGGCTCAAATTTTCAGCAAAAATTAACAACATGGTTGGCTAAATATTCTGCAAGTGTGGTGCCAAAATTCCGACTCATACTGGTTTTATGACCTGAAAACTAGGAATGAGGGTGGTCCACGCAAATTTAATTTTTTTCGGTAATACAAGGAGTACAGGCCTGAAACTTGCAGGAATGATTGGTGTTGCTATTGGGCATAACATACTAAGCGGGCAGCCCTGTAGCTCAAACGGCACTAAAATGGGGGTACTTCAAAAACATGCCGAAATATGACTTTTCTTCGTAAAACCGGCAAAATGACGATTCTAAAGATTTTCAATTTTCAAAAAACGCTGCAGGGATGGTTACTATGGTGTGGAACAGAGCTTAAATATCAGGTTCATTTATTTGTCGAACTTCCTGCTACAATCTATGTTGATTAACAACAGATTCAGTGCTTTGATTCTAGAAGGTGCAGATTTCTTAACTATGGGATTTTCACTCATGTTTTTGAAATTCCCCCATTTTAGTGCCCTTTGAGCTACAGGGCTGCCCGCTTAGTATGTTATGCCCAATAGCAACACCAATCATTCCTGCAAGTTTCAGGACTGTACTCCTTGTATTACCGAAAAAAAATAAATTTGCGTGGACCACCCTCATTCCTAGTTTTCGGGTCATAAAACCAGTAAGAGTCGGAATTTTGGCACTAAACTTGCAGAATATTTAGCCAACCATGTTGTTAATTTTTGCTGAAAATTTGAGCCACATCGGTAAAGAAGTGACTGAGAATGAAACGTTTGAGTGAAGGCCGAAAAAGCGATGGGACATTTTTTTTATCTATACTGTATATACATATACAAACAAAATTTCAATATTGCATATTTTTTGTATATTTGTATATTAAGAATATTATAAATTTTCTGCTGGATGGAAAGCATGATTTCGACAAACCAAATGGGTTAGCGGTACCATGACGGGTGTCATTGTCATATGGTAGGGCGTTGTAGGGCTAGCCAACATGAAATATTCTCAAATTGCATGAGTGCATTCCGATTTCAGGCAGTTCTCCCAACCGGTGCGAACTCTATTAAGTGATACTGCCCTCAGTCTAAGATTTTTACCAGCTAAAATTTATGTTGCTGCTAAAACTCAGGCTTTTTAGGATTTGTAATATCAAGAATTTTTTTGTGCGGTGTGGGTAAGTCACCGGTGGTCGAAAATCTTTAAGTAATACAAATGCTAGCAACAAATTCAAACTTACGCTTTAGGTACACCCCTTTGTTTTAGGTTAACAGGTATGTTAAGGCTTAGGTTCTGGCTTTAGTCTTCGATTCAGGCCTACTAGGCTCGTACATACAGTAGGTATAGTTTTAAGCAGAAATAGCCCCTGAAATCGTTATTACGCATCATAGGGAGAATGGATGAACGCGTTTATCTGAAAAAATGATAACACGTTTAAAACTGGGATGAAACGAAAAGGGAAAAGTGCAGGATTCGATTATCAATTTTGTCGTTTCAAACAGCAAAACTCATTGCGAAATACTTCTAAAACGAAGATGAATAATATTTGGTCTTAATGCAGACGAGGCTAACCGCAAATTTAACAAATTCTTCTGGAAAAGTTGAAGACATAGGCTCAAAATGCAAAAACACCCGAAGAAACTGTAAAAATATCTCAATTACCGTACGAAAGTGGCCAAAATGTGCTATACTACTTACTGCAAAAATATACAAATGAAAATATACAAACCGTTTGTATATCAAGTCTGTTTGTATATGTATATTGAATATTGCATCAACAGTCCGTTTGTATATGTATATGTATATGTATATCCAAAACATTTGTATATATATACAAATTTGTATATGTATATTTGAATATACAAACCCACACTAACCCCAATACCCAATACTTGCGTAGCTGGGCCAAAAATTTCATTTCAGTGGACAGGTACATTCTAGTTGTGTACACAAGATTTTTGGCACTGCAATTAAAATTTTTAAGAGGCTGGTTGGGCCGCTGCCCAAGCAGGGCGCGAAAATTTTGAAAAAATAGGCTTTCGGAAAGCATTTAGAAGCCGTCTTAGGCGCAAAATTAGCAGAAATTAACAATTTTGGTATTTAATATTTCGTAATTCAGTCGTGTTTCTTAGTTTCGGCGATTTTTTCCTAACTCGGCCAGAAATTGTGTGCACCACCGCACCGCAATAGCCATGGGTACAGTGCTAGTACATTTTTATTATAAATAAGAACAGAGAAATTAATTATTGATGTAGCGCTTAGAAAAGCGTACACTTTAGGAAATTCTACTAACGTTTAGTTGATTAGGCCGTCCACAAACAACCTCGTTCCAGAGGGGAAGGGGGGTCGGCTGAAATGCGGCGATAGACGACGCACCAGAAGGGGGAGGGGGGGTAGCAAAACAACGATGTCGCTTTTTTCGGAATTTTAGGGTACTTCGATTGCATCATTTTCGATTTATGCACATTCTGTTAACGGTTTCTACATACAGAAAAGCTTGCCAGGGTGGTTGTAGGGATTTATTCTATTGATTGCGCAGTATATGGTAACAAGAAAACATGACAGTACTGTATGTACTGCACGTTTATCCGGGGGTAAACCGAAACCTAGAAACAACGCAAGGCGATTTTGGGGGGAGCGGGCTCCGAAAAATCGGGATTTTGGAACGACGGCATTTATGAAGGGCTCCTTAACGCGAAAACAGCTTACTAAACCGAATCATCGATCAACTTTTTCGATTTTTTTCAGATCAATTTTTCAGGTCAAGATCGATTTTTCTCTATTTTTAATTGTCCAATTTAGTATTGGGTATTGGGGGGTAAAAACCCCAATACCCAATGCCTGGAAAACACGCCAATCAATACACCCAATACCCAATACCAGTTCGCACTCTACTTACTAGGGTTTTAGGTTACTTTGAAACCCTAAACAGGGTTTTTGTCAGGCTTAGAAATCCTAATTTGGGTTTTCGGTTTACTAGGTTACTTTATAACGCCAAGCAGGGTTTAATAACTGGTTAGAAAGCCTAGAGAGAGTTTTCGGCTGATTTGAAACCATGAACACCGCTTATGAACTGCATTCAAATCAATAAATTACTAAATTGTCTCTTTCAGTAATTTTAGAACTCAAAACAGGGTTTTTCGCCTGCTTTAGAATCGAAAGTAAGGTTTTCTGGACTATTTTTTAGTTACAAAACGCATTTCAAACTGAAGTTTATCGGTGAAACTAATATTCAATACGTACAGTAAGTAGTTTGAGTGCAAAACAGGTATTTGCAGCATTTGTTGCTTCAATATTGGGTTTTAAGGCATTTTTAATGCAAAAACAGGGCTTTTAACGCTTTTTACGGTACAAATACCGGTTTTAAAGCCATTTTTCGCCCCAAAATCTAAAAAAGGTAGACAAAAAACCCACCTTTGGACCCCAAAAAAGGTCGCAAAACCCACTTTAGACTTGGTGCCAAAACCCTATTTGGGATTTGAAAATGGGCCCTCCGGGAAAAAGGGCCTTCCACGGAAAAACCCAGCGACATATATGGTAGTGAGCCTGTTTAGGCAAGCGCACTGGCGTCTAATCCAACGGTTCAAGCGATGTCTTCTGCACTGGGGCCAGCTGCCCTAAACTCGTTGGACCCGACTCTCCTAGCCAACATTGGGTCTGAACCAGGAGCTATCGGTCAAGCTCTCAGTGCTCTTGACCCTAACTTGCTTCAGGTATTACAATACAGTCCATGTAGTCCCCGTATTTATTACAGTCTGGCACTTAACGCTGTTTATGGCACCGACACCATAATATAGGACATAGGCTAGTGGCACCATATATGGTACGCCACGTTTGGGGACTGTGGTGGTACCATTTATGGTACCCATGGCCATGGGTGCCGGTACCATATATGGTACCACTAGTATATATGGTACGAAATCTGAACAGATTGACTGGTATCCGTACCATGCGAAGGCAGGGGTTCCATATAAGGTACCACCACAGTGGCCGAATGTGGGTGTACATGGCACCACCACAGGCCCCGAACGTGGAGGTACCATTGCCACTAGCCTAGGTACCCGTACCTTAAACGGCGTTGAGTGCCAGACTGTATTATGATTGTGAACGAACAAGCTGAGCATTATAAGTTGCAGAACCTTCCCTTGGACAAGATTCTGTCACTGCTGACGGCAGAAGACTTCAGTGCACTTTCGCCAGAGGTGATGAAAGCGATTCCCTGGCAGAAAGCACTGGGCGGTATGAAACCAGACCTGCTCAGTCAACTAGACCCAGGCATGTTTGCCAACATGCCCCAGAATGCGTTTGACATGGTCGGTCCGGCCCAGCTTGATGCGCTTTCACCTGAAGCCTTCAAATCCATGTCCCCAGGACAGTTGGATCGGATCCCATTGCAGTCTCTGATGCAAGCCAAGCCAGAGACTGCAGGTGGGATCGAGGCAGCTATGAGCCAGCACACTGACGACGCTTTGGCCGACATTCTCGGTGGAAAGCGAAAGCGCAGGCGCAGGCGCAGGAAACGCCAAGCTGGGCTGTGGTAGAGTGTAAAAAAACAGATCAATGTTTAGTTTATTTCTCAAACTACCGACGTGGAAATAAACAGTTTCCAAACAAAGAACTAACAGGAACAACAGTCTTTCATTCAGTTGGCCTCCAGTTTGGCGCGCAAACAATTGGCGCCTTTACTGTTAGAAGCTTGCAGCTTCTTCTGTAGCGGTTTCAGCAACTGCAGCAATTTCTCTTGACACACTCCTGTTTCCAACATTCTGCAACAGCAAATTTACTTGTGCGCCTGTAGGATAGAAAGTCTAGAATCTTCTTAAGCTTGATACAGGGTGTGTCCAAAAATGACAACAAAGAAAAATGTTTCCATTTTCACTCTAAAATTAGGAAATTTCATTTTTACATATTCTTTAATTTCTTAGGAAACAAAACTTCCAGCTCATTTGGCCAAAATTTACAGTACTTGCAGCAACAAGAAATATTGCTATTTTTTGGGACACTGTGCAGCTTACCTGACCAACACAAAGCATCCTTTGTTACAAGCGCTCCAAGCTTGCAAATGTTCGGCCGCTAGGCGCTCCAGCATGAGCTCAGCGAGCGGTTTTGCGTCGCGCAGATTAGCATCGCTGGAAATCACGCGACAGATTACGAAATGCGCATTGGGATGCTCAACGGCATGCAGCTGTTCGTCTAAGTTGCACGGAATGAATTCGTCTTGCATGACCTGAAACCAAAATCTTCAACTACTTGTTACAGCGTCAATCTCAATTTTGTCTTTTCTAGTGCTGCAATTAGCACAGAGTAAGGCAACGCAAATTGACAAGAAATTACAGACCTGCACTAACGATTCGTAGCAGGATAGACGGTCTTCCGCAGAAATTCGAGACTTTTCACCTAAAATATGTCAGTTTTATTGGAAGTCATTGTGTAATGTGTCATGTCATGTGAGTAGCGCCCAACTAGAATGAACTTTTCCACTGGACTGCAACTGGGGCCGATCAAGCATGGCGCAAACAAATTAGTACTGGTAAAATCTACTAAAGACACTGTATTCCTGTGCAGAACACAATGGTGTTATGATCAGACTTCTGTTGTTTTGTACGGGATTTCCCGAATGTGTATGTATACGCACATTCATTTGCTGTCAAATGTGTATGGTAATTTTTGTATACACATACAACAAAACAATGTGTATATATTGTGTATGTCTATTTTACTAAACATGCAAAATTTTGGCCAGATTTTGTACCAGAAATGCTAAAAAAATCAAATCTCTCATAATCCACAGCCTAAAAACAGCGATAGCTTTGAAATTAAGTTACTTAGGGCCATCGTATGGCTTTATGTGGATATGAACTGCTTATTACTACGCAAAAGCATCGAAATTTTGATTTTAACGATTTCTGGTGATCAAATACACATACAAAAATACACATTTTGAGGACTATTTGCGTATGGTAATGTGTATCACAATTTTCAATGTGTATACAATACAGATTTAAAAAAGCAGAGTATTATTGTGTATATATAGTAAATGTGTGTGTGTATACACAAACAACAGTAGATCAGACCAACAACCGTCTGTACTGCAATTCAATCTCGCCAAATTACAGCCTAGCACTGGGCTAAATAAGTGCATCAGTATATGGTTTTCGCACCAATTTAATTTACTTCACAGATTCGGATCAAGATGTATGCGAAACTGATAAACATTACCATCGTATATAGTCAGACATTTACTGACAAGCAAGCACGTACTACTGTTGCTAAGTAAATTATAATTATAATTTTAATTATATTTTTTAGAAATTTACTAATACAAGTAAATTATTTGGTAAGTAAATTATAATTAAATTAAATTTCTACGAAAACAGGAAAAGTTAATTATAATTATAATTTGTAAATTATACTTACAAAAAATAATTTACTTAATTTACTTAAAATATACTTAATTTACTTACACACAAGCTTAGCTATTGTTGAACCTTTTTGGCAGCATGCAAGTGCTGCGTGAGTGTCTGCTTTCAGTATCTATACCTTTCTTTCAATAGCAAGGCATACTTCAGCACAATTTTCCGACCGCCAGCCCACCCACTGCCTTTCGTCTTTGCGCTTCTTTCTCTTAATTTCCCACAAAACAAAATACTCCAATTAATCCACAAAGCTGACTCGACTGTGGATATTAGGTAACTTTTAACCAGTTTTGCTATGCGATAGCATACATTCAGTCTCACAGGCATTGTTTGTTGTGGATGCAAGCAGAAACTGACGGGAAAGCCTCTTGAGATGGAGGTTTTAATTTTGACGAACTGTCATTATTACTGTTGACAGACATGGGCTATCATTTCGGCTGATGGGTGATAAATTTTCAAATTCTAACTTCTAAGGGGCTGGCTGGAGGGTGCAGCGGCGGCTGATGGGGGTTGGGTTGAGAAAATGGTAAGCCAAAAAGTCCGATTTTTCGCTAGAATCAAGGTTTTTTGGCTTATGTTACGCTTAAATAGGTTGAAATAAGCTAGTCTAAGCTCATTCACACCTAACCTAGGCATACCTTTATCATAATATTCTTCCGAAAAATCCTGAAGAGGTAGCGGTAGCCTGAGGGGCGGTAGGTCAGAGCCTGAGGCGGGTAAATCCCCTCGCCCTCAGCTCCCTTTGTCCATGTCTGTTGTTGACTTAACCTTTGGTCTTCATTCTAGATAACTGTTATAGCATCCTTGCTTAGTTGGAAGCAAAGCTGAAGGTGTTGGCCGCCAAAATCAGGCCTATTTTAAATATACTTAATGTACTTAATTTAATTAAATGTGGTAAGTAAATTATAATTAAATTAAATTTCTCTCAGATATGGTAAGTAAATTTTAATTTAATTATATTTCTCAGGGCATGTGGTAAGTAAATTATAATTTAATTATATTTAAAATAAATTTACTTAGCAACAGTAGCACGTACCACTGAATGATATGACGTTAGTCATCCCCCAGAGTGAGGGTGGTATTGTGGTCTTATCCTCACTTATGGAGCTACACTGGGAATGGTTTTATTAAGTTTAAGCAGAGAGGGACTACTGTAAAATACTAAGCACCATGCAGAGTTACAATGGACACTAAAGTAGTGATTTTAAGAACAACAGCCAAAACAATGCTTTAGGTGACTCCTGAGCTGAGTAGCGTTTGTGCTGTGGCATGGGATTTTCCATGTTTTCTTCCAATAACAGCACATGAACTGAGCTGGAATCACTGGATCGCTATACCCACCCACCATGTCAGTTTTCTTTGCCGATGACATTTCTCACAAAGAAAAAACACCACAGCAACAGTAGACATCAAGCAATACAGACAGACAGCCCCAAAGATAGCGCGAATGTTGATTGCTTTGGGCTCCGAAACTGAGAAACTGTATTTTTGTTCAGTATTGCATACTGCATTAGAACTAGCATAATAGGACTCTATGATCGAAGGAATAAAGTTCTCTTGCAAACTAATCAAGGCTGGACGCAGTTTGGCCACCCAAGGTGAACCTTTTTTTGAATATAAGGCCCTCAAGTGTTTTTGGCACCTCGTAGCCTGTAACCATAGTTAAGTTGCAACGCTTGCTTGACATAATAAGAGCCAAAGGAGCCAGCCGCAGGATACACAAAAGGTCCACTCTCAACCATATCCAAAACCTTTCCAATCTCACTCTCAACCCTCAAAGGATTATAGGTCAGTGCATTTCGCAACTGTTTATAGTGGTACTCATTTGACATCCTTAGATTCACTGCAAATGAGTGAGATGTACTTGCGACAACAAGCGTCAGCTGTCTTCTCTTGACCATCGCAATCAGCTCTAGCACATTGCTGAAAGGTGCCTGGCCAGTGGAAACCAACAGTCTTGCCAGCATACTACCCTGGTAAAGGTTCAGCATGATCACAGTTCCCAAACCCAGTAAAATGATCAGAAATTTGCCTCGTAGATGGGCGGAGCTGATGTCTCTGTCAGGCTGCTTAATCAAATACCTAATCACTGACCAGCCACTGTACTGATTGCTTGAAATCTCAGGATGCAACACAGCAGCTGTGCTGAGTACTGCAGCAACCACCAAACACAAGATGCCCAACCACACCTGCCAACTGAAGCCTCTGAAGACAAAAGTGACAGTGTTCAGCACTGATGCAGTGGCACTGTGCTTTGCCACGACAAAGACAAATCGACTTTGAGAGATTGGATAGGAAACTCTGCAAAACTTAGCCGCACTGGTATCATACTGTATCGAGAACCCACAGTATCAAATGTGCCATTTGATACCAGTTTCAGAACCGTCAGCCAATCGTAAGGCAAGGCGTGAGTGTGTAGGAAATGTTGACATAGACAGTATGGGATATAACATGAGCGCCTGGATTAGAGCAGTTCGCACGAGGCGTGTAGTTGTGCAAACTGCAGGGATAGGCATCAGGCAGGTCAATGACAGAAATAATTTTCAGAACGTTGCCGCCGCCCATTGTACTAGGAGCCACAGAATGAGTTGAGTGAAGCGTATGCAAACGTCAAGGAAACAGCAAACTAACCAAACATTATGACAGCTGAGCTTAGAGGATGTCCGGAAAATGGATTACAGGCTGTCTATTAGAGCACTAGTGGCTCGGTAAGCACTAAATTACTATTTCTATTTTGTTACTGAATGATTTTCAATTGGTCAAACGCGCCGTAAGTGAAACTCAGTGGATGCTATGAACAACCCAGATCAGAGGAGAGGAGCGAAATGAATACCCTTTCCTCCAACAGTGCTCAGATGAGCTCAGGCATCGGAACTCGAATACAAACTAATTACTGCCTACTTAACTTTCGCCTGGCTCAATTAGCACCTATAAAATAGCAGCTAGCTAGTTCTTGGCAACTCACTGTGAACTGAAATGTAATTAAGGTTGACGACGGCTAGCTGTCTGTACCATGCACCAAATGACTGTGAATAATACGAACCAAACGTTCGTGATCTGGTGGAACAAAGGAGTCTACATTTTCACTGGTGTGCTGGGGCTTCAGGGGGTATTGCTTATCCTTTTGCAAATGACCGGGGTTTGAACCTATCGGAAAGTTCCTGGCTTTCCGATAGGTTCACGGCCCAGCTTTCCGATAGGTTTCTCCCAGCTTTCCGATAGGTTTCTCCCAGCTTTCCGATAAGTTTCTCCCAGCTTTCCGATAGGTTTCTCCCAGCTTTCCGATAAGTTTCTCCCAGCTTTCCGATAGGCTGTTTTTAGTTGGTCTTGACTTAGTGCGGTAAGCTGGTGTACTGTAAGCAAAAATGCGCGGGAAATAAAATGTTGCGTTGATTTTAATATCAGACCGGTTATTTACATGTTAGATAGCTTAGTGCAACGTTCCATGCTTAATTTTTAAGCGAAATCATAAAACACTCATCTCTGTAGCTAGTTGTTTATTCGGTAATTTGGTATTTGGCAAAAAAGTTATGCTAGGAAGATTGTGTTTATCTAATTAGATGAAAATTGATTTTTTGTACGAATGGAGAGTCATGTTCATGTGCAGACGAATTTCGTCATTGGAAAAGGTGAACAGACAAGGCATTCGCTTTTCTTTTCCCGTTCCCCGCACGTACAGGTGTATTTGTAGGTGTAAATAAAAACTGTATACTGCATTTATTTTGTTCACAGGTCATGTGGATGCAGCCTAGCCAGTGGATTGGAAGTTTCTTTCTTATGCATGAAAACATGAACAATCTAGAATGCATGTAATTCACTTTCTCATGTATCCTCCAATTATCCGGCGCACGCTGCCGGAGAGTTCTAATTGCTAGCTAAAAAAGAACAAAAACTAGGCTAAAAGCTAGGTTTGACGGCGGTTGGGCGAATTGGCCTTATCCAATTGTACGTGAAGCGGCGGATAATTGGAGCATACTAGCAGTATGCGCGAATCTACTTTTTCACGGACAGAGAAATCATCGAGAAGGCTCAGGTATATGCCCTACCAAATAGAACACTGCACATTTCATCACATTAGCAAAACAAAACGCAAAATCGGAAATTTCCGAAATTGAAGGACTCTACTTCGGCATTTACAGAATATCAAACGTCTATCACGTTTGTAACTCAGAGTCTACTTTTACTCCAGTCATTTGAAAATAGCTAGGCACTATGTACACTGCAGGATAGGACCAAATCGTCGTCTGAGCGATCAAGGTCATCAGCCGTGTTCAGCGGCGCCACCTTCCTGAAAATAATACATTATTAGAGATGTGGACAGGCCGGGCGGGGCATGTAGAAAGCAGACATTTTAGAAATTAATTAAAAGTAAGCAGAAAATAGAAATATACGACTTTTTGCTGTTTCAAGTGCCAATTTTCAAAGCTTAGCATTAAATTTAGCTTTTAATTTGAATATTCCTACCATACATGTAACAGGTCATCCGCCGAAGGGGAGCTGGGGGTGTATGGCGCCGGCCGGGGGTCTGAGCCCAAATTTTGGAAGGGGGTTGGGCACTAAAAAACGCTCAAAAAACGAAAAAATCGTAATTTTTCGGCTAATAATCGTCAAAAATCGCAAAGTTGGGCTGAAATACAGCTAAAAAGCCAGAAAACTATATGTCAGAAAAATCGGGGGGGGGGCGGAAACATCGTCTCCGGGGGGGGGGGGTGGTCTGGCCTAAGTCGGGTTGGGCAGATCCCCAGAACCCTGTTCTGTTACATGTATGTTTCCTACCCAATTTTCAAAAGTTTAGTAATAAAGAGCACAATTAACCGGCCAGACAGGGCCGGGCACCATTTTCAGGTCACCTGTGCCGGGTCGGTGACCGATCTTGATGCCCGACGGGCATGGCACACCTCACCTTTGTGGCTAGCCGGGTCGGGATGGAAAAAGGTGCCCGTGCATATCGGTATATTAATGACAATGCTGCGTAACAAGCTAATACCTCTTTTTTACAACTGGTGATTGGCTTGGAACCGGCGAAATCCGAATCCGAAGAAGATGATGTATCGGCACCGAAGCCGTAATCCATTTCGCTGTGGTCCTGCAATTTGGCGACGGTCCTGGAAGGATGGCGGTCAGCCTGAACAATATAAGCATATTGCAGAAATGGCTGGCCAATAAATTATGGATTACCTGGCCATCAGCAGCAAATAGTTTGGTAGGGGTTAGCAACCGAGCAATCTAAACAGCATTTTGTATTAACTACATAAACCAGATAGATACCATAATTGGTAGTGTACATGTATAATTGGTTTGCCTCAGCCAGCTTAAGCTGTAAACGTAACTTTCAACAGCACTTTTTAGCTGTATTTCAGCCCAAACCCCATATTGGCGAGTTCTACGGTTATTACAATCAGACACATAACGCCATGTCAAGGTACCTGTATCATATGGTATCGGTGTCTAGGGTAGGGCAGAGTAGCCTTACCTTATATGGTACCCCACGTTCGGGCTCTGTGATTGTACCACAAGGGTACCGGTACTCATACATGGGCTAGCAATTCGGCTGAGGGAGTGGTAAATTTTCAAATTGTGAGGGAGGGCTGACGAGGAGTACTAGCGGCGGCTGAGGGGATGGTAAGCAAAAAGGCCGACTTTTTACTAAAATCTAATTTTAGGTTAAGTTATAAATTGCCTACGGAGGGAGGGAGGGGGGAGGGGGGTAACGGTTTTTCCGTCAGTCAGGAGGCACTTCAAGGGGGTTCGCCCTAGTCATACAAGTAACAGAGGGGTCCGGGCGTACGCCCCCACCCGACTAGGTAAAACCCTCGATCGGGACACCCCCTCCGACATTTCTGGCAATTCAGGGTTCGTGCGGAAATTTGGATAGCAAAATTCCCTGAATTTCACTGACTTTTCCACGATAAAAAGTGAAAATTTTGAGACATTGGCTTTCTAAAACACATTTAAATGGTATTGAGAAGGTAAATTTCGGGTTTAAGCATACATGGGCCGGAAAAATCCGGAGGGGGGTATGGAGACCTCGGGGTGGGGGGGGGGTCCAAAAAAAACCAAAAAAACGCCTATTTTGCCTTAAATAAGCGAAAATTTTCTCACTAATTTAGGCTGAAATACAGCTAAAAAGTGCTGTTTTGCAGGCGATTTTGATGTATTTGGGTTTGATTAGCTTCAGCGGCGTTTCCAACCCTTCTTGATTGATTGCTTGTAGGGGGCGGGATAGGAATACCCCTAGCGTTAGGCCGCCCATGGGCGTTAAGCCACAAACCTAAAATTGGGTGAACCCCCTCAGTATGGTGCCGGTTTTATGTAACGTTGTTTGGGCTGGAATTTTTCGGTTTTTGGGCAAAGAAATAATACAGGGGTAATATGGGGCCCGGGTCAGTTGGGACCGAAAAAAACAGACATAACAGCTCTTACAAGTATACCTATCACAAAAACGCCAATTACTCTCTTCTGGTCTGAATTTTTCGGAGACCAAACCTTTCAGTATAATAAAGCCTAAGCCTAACCATAATGCCTAAGCCTAACCTTACCCTTAATCATGCATGTAAGGTCATCCGCCGAAGGGGGCAGGGGGGTCGGGGGGGGGGGGTCTGGCGCCGGCCGGGGGGGGTGGGGGGGTGTGAGCCTAAATTCGGGGGGGGGGGGGTTGGGCACTAAAAAACGCTCAAAAATCGAAAAAATCGCAATTTTTCGGCTAAAAATCGTCAAAATCGCTAATTTGGCTGAAATACAGCTAAAAAGTTCTGTGTTACGGGCGATTTTGGCAAATTTCGTGTCTGAAATTGTAAAAATCGTCCACCATCGCTAATTTGGGCTGAGATACAGCGAAAAAGTGTTGTTTTACGGGCGATTTTGGCAATTTTTGTGTCTGAAATTGTAAAAAATCGCAAAAATTTGCTAAAAAATTACTTGCCAGAAAAATCGGAGGGGGGGGTCGGAAAAATCGTCTCGGGGGGGGGCCCATCCGGGGGGGGTCTGGCCTAAGTCGGGTGGGGGCAGACCCCCCAGACCCCCCTGTTACATGTATGCCCTTAATACTCCAAAGAAGCTTTTGGCAACACGAAACTAGGGTAGACCCCCTCTTTATAAGGCCGGTTTTGCGTAACGTCGATCGGGGTCTAAATTATCGGTATTTGGGGCCAACCAATCCAAATAATAAATAAAACAGGGGTAGTTGGGGCCACCGAGTTTGGTGGAATCAACTAAACGCAGGCAAAACAGCTCGGCAAACCGGTATCCCACGTTACACACAAATTACAGGTATACCTGTCAAAAAATCTAAATTTTTGCATAAATTTCGGCTTGAAAACGTTTTAATAATTAAACTAGGGATAATCGACCGCTCCAGTTCGATTGCAAGTGCCAAAACTGCCGTAAGTTCAATCAGTAGGCTAAAAACGGCGATTTTATCGGCGACTGCCCAAATTTTTAGCCATCAACCCCTAATCGATCGTGTAAAATTAAAAACCCAGCTCACCGTTTTCGGTCATATTATCTCTCTTGAAGTCAACGGTCTAGGCTATCCAGCAAACGCACCGCCAGCTTCGCGCATCTAGTCATTCGACTGCCATGACTCTGAAACGAAATCTCAGTGTGTTGTACCAGTTTTGTGTAAGGTTGTTTGGGCTGGAAATTTTCGCTTTTGGGAGAAGGCAATGCAGTTAATAAATAAAACAGGGGTAACACAGGAGGCCCGGAGTCAGTTGGGACCGAAAAAACCAGGCATAACAGCTCTTACAAGTATACCTAATTAGGCCAATTTCCTCACGTATCGTCTGAAATTTTCGGTATTTGGGAGACCACACCTTTCAGTATAATAAAGCCTAGGCCTAACCATAATCCCTAAGCCTAACCTTACCCTTATAATACTCCAAAGAAGCTTCTGGCAAAACCAAACTAGGGGAGACCCCCTCCGTATAGGGCCGGTTTTGCGTAACGTCGATCGGGCTTTAAATTATCGGTTTTGGGGCCAAGCAATCCAAATAATAAATAAAACAGGGGTAGTTGGGGCCACCGAGTTTGGTGGAAGCGACAAAACGCAGGCAAAACAGCTCAGCAAACCGGTATCCCACGTTATACACTAATTACAGGTATAAGATACAGATAAATGTTTTGCACACCTACCAGTCTTTGGGTTCCAGTTGCTTCATATCATAAACCTAAAGTAGACAGTGTAAATAGACGTACGTAATTAGCCGTTAAACTTTACAGCTCATCATTGGTCGATTTCACGCTGGACAATCAGAGCCGTCGATTTGGGTGGCCACGCCTCCTCGCGTCGGAAAATGGCTAGAATGCATTGACTTCAGTCAGAAAAAGCCGAATATCTACTGATCTACCGCATTTAGAAGCAAAGTGAAGGCAGATTTAGAATCCTCATCGAATTGCGCTTCTTCCTAGCTAACTCTGAGCTATAGGCATGGCTTCTGGACGGCACACAAGAGGAAATAGCATGGAAAGCACAAATATTAACTTTAGCTAATCAGGGAAGCTCTAAAAATATCCAAAACAATTTTTATGATAATCAGCGGCATCGAATTGATAGGATCGGGTGGTTTCCCCGGGTAAAGGAAGGCACAGTCCCTCAAACTGAACTTTATGTGTTAAGGATAGGCGCAGGACATCGATTACTACTCGAAAACGAAGGCATTAGGGAAAAAAACGGATCGCAGATTCGAGCTTAGCGGCCTCGGTATCATTAGCATACTTTTTGAGACAGATCGAAACATATATTGACCATGGCGGGGCTGGCATACATGGGCCGGGGGTGGTGGGGTATACCCCTCCCCCTCGACGGCCAATACCCCTCCTGAGCCGGCCCAACCCTCCCGGAGGTAGAAAATTTTCGCTTATTTAAGGCAAAATAGGCGTTTTTTGGCCTTTTTTTTCGGGACCCCCCCCCCCGAGGTCTCCATACCCCCGCTCCAGATTTTTCCGGCCTATGTATGGGGCTGAGGGAGGCTTGCCGGACCGAATTTTTAGGTAACCCCCTCGGCAGGCCGGATTGACTTCTTTAGGCGAAAATAACAGAACCGATTTATAGGTAAACCCCCTCGGCCGGCCTATATAGGGTTTTAACTAGAGATGCAACCGTAAAGAAAAATACAGGATACCGGATAGTGCTTCGGATCTGAAAAATACCGGATTATCCGGTATTTAAAACCGGATAATACGTAGAAAATACCGGATAACGGATACCTGATAGTGTTTGTGAGCTAAAAAATACGGAATTATCCGGTATATACCTGATAATACCGGATTATGGTTGCATCTCTGGTTTTAACAATCACAACAATAAAAACGCGACAAAATACGTAGCCTACACCTACAGTTTATAGCATTACAGCGTGTCATTCCATACCTGTTTTACTTCAGATATTCATGAATTGGATGACCAATTCTTTGAACAACCTCCACACAGATACAAACACGAAGCACAATTCATTACAAACACAATACTCGAACAAGCTTAGTATGTACTAGCTAAATTAGCTATACACGCTATGTAATTGACGTTTGATCAGATTTTATTTCGTTTTGCACATTTCATAGAAACAATGCATCTTTTCTTTTCCAGAGTCGACCGACCGAAAGAGCAATTTGTTGTCTGACCTGCACTTCTTTAGCCGCGATATTTGAGCGGCCATCTATACGGCAAGCTTCGGCCGAACCTACAAAAACAAAGCATAAACAAGATACAATCACAATCAGCAATGCATTTCTCCTAGGGTTAGTATCATTGTATGCAGAGGAAACGCTCGACCTGGCAAGTCCGATTCAACATCATACAGTGCATGCAACCTTTCAAAAAACGTTTCATTTGTCAATGGGTTCAATGTCAGTCACTGTGCTGTCCATGAAAATACACCATTTTCTCTGTAGAACTCGGTATTTATTTATCGAGCCATTTCAATTGCAATGGTCACCTGAACATCTAAAACAACATTTTTTTTAGTTTCCGATAGGTTTCTCCCAGCTTTCCGATAGGCTTGAAACAACTTTCCGATAGGCTTGAAACAACTTTCCGATAGGCTTGAAACAGCTTTCCGATAGGCTTGAAACAGCTTTCCGATAGGCTTGAAACAGCTTTCCGATAGGCTTGAAACTGCTTTCCGATAAGTTCACTTATCGGAAAGCTGTTTCCGATAGGTTGGTCAACTACGCCTATGGCGTTGGTCATTTGCAAAGGGTTATGGCAACAAATCTCCCTTTGCTGGTCACTCTCCTGTACCACAAATCATTGAAATGTCGTAAGGAATACATAATCATACTTGGCGTAGCATCCGCTGATTTTTTCTTGGGCACGGCTCACTTCAAGCTAGCTAGCACCAACATTTACCGATACTACACCGGCATTGCCAAGTATCCCACAAAACGGCATGATTGTTTTTTTACTTTTCAGGCCTTTATGACCATGTTTAGCATGAGCGGTCAGGGTTTTATGTTAGTCATTCAAGCGATAGATAGAATGGTAGCAATTGGTACGCCGTTGTTTTACTATGGCCTGAACCCCAGCTATGCCTGGACTATGATAAGCGCAGCGTTTTTGTTATCTGCAGTGCAATGTGCGGTATTTGGATCGCAGAGTTGGAATGACTTTACATTGAGCTCTAAATATTTCACCGATTGCATACCAAACACGGCGTTGAACAGGTATTCGTACCTATGGTGGACAAACAGTCACAGTGCATGTGGATATCTTTCTGTGATTATATTTGGTCTTGTAATGTTGCTGTACAACAGACACATGAACAAAGTGTCCACAACAACTACAGAGCACAAAAAACAGCAAATGAAAAAGCAGAGAAAAGTGACAAAATCCATGGGAATTTCCTGTTTGTTCACCCTGGCACTCTTTGTTGCACCCCGACTGATTAGTGAAATGATTAATGAACAAACTACTGTCAAACTGGTCAATTTGGTTCTACTGAATCTGTACAATATTAACCCTATGCTAAATGTGTTTATTTACATGAAACGACATGGAGAAGTAAGAGTGGGAATGAAGAAAGTGTTCAATGGAGAACAATTACCGTTTGATTTGGAAGCAGCTAGCAATGCGGCAGCAGCAAAACAGAGAAAAAGAGTCAAACAGTGAACATGCTTTCATAGTGCAATTGTCTGTCTGTCTGTCTGTCTGTCTGTCTGTCTGTCTGTCTGTCTGTCTGTCTGTCTGTCTGTCTGTCTGTCTGTCTGTCTGTCTGTCTGTCTGTCTGTCTGTCTGTCTGTCTGTCTGTCTGTCTGTCTGTCTGTCTGTCTGTCTGTCTGTCTGTCTGTCTGTCTGTCTGTCTGTCTGTCTGTCTGTCTGTCTGTCTGTCTGTCTGTCTGTCTGTCTGTCTGTCTGTCTGTCTGTCTGTCTGTCTGTCTGTCTGTCTGTCTGTCTGTCTGTCTGTCTGTCTGTCTGTCTAAATGTTACAGCATGTCTTTGATTAATAAAATGTAGTCGTGATTTCTATCATGTACAAAATAATTTAATCTTTGTTCAAGTTTGATTTTCCTCTTGTAGCCCAATTATTTTCTATTATTAAATACCTATTCCTACAATGTATCCGGTCAACTTTTCGACCAACATGCGAGGGATACAAAGGTTAATCGGTATTGCTTTGCCTGAGGCGAAAAGTTTACGAATACAGTCTGGCACTTATCGGCACGGTATCGGTAATCTATAATAATGTGGTTAAGAGCCAAATTGTATAATTTCAAGCAAAATCCGTTTCTTACCTTCGTTAACCTGCAACAGGTTGAGCACCACCAAAGCTCTGCTCTGCGTTTCTCAAATATCAACTCTCTCATATTGGCGCTGATATACTGAGCCAGCGGTGCAGCTAGCGGTTGCCACAATTCGTCGTACTTCTTCTCTCGCTCTTTCTTACTGTACGGGTTGTTGTCGCCCTATAAAATGCCATCGTGAGCCGGAGCAAAGTTAAGACAAAAAACCTTGGCCAGCAGTTTGATGACGTCGGCTTGGAAGTAACGCCGGTCTCTCGGTCGGATCAGATAATCTAGTACGCGCATTCCGTGCTGACTGGCTGCAATGGCAGACAGGTTCTTCTCTATCTCCTGTAACTGTAAACCGTAAGCAACTGCAAAATGTCATCCGCCGAAGAGAACAGGCTCTAGAGATCGGAGCTAAGTATCAGCGAGCACGTTTTGCTAAATGGTATCAGTCAAAAATCGTAAACATTATCCGATGGATCACCTGTTAACTCCTTAACCCCATCCATACGTTGCTGATCGCCGAATAGAGGGGGCTCTGCACATGCATGTAATGGTTCATCCGCCTAAGGGGGTCTTGAGCCGGCCGGGGGGTCTGAGCCCAAAGTTGGCGAGGGAGTTGGGCACTAAAAAACGCTAATTTTTCTTCTGAAAATAGCTAATTTGGGCTGAAATACAGTTAAAAAGTGCTGTTTTACTAGCAACTTTGGTGTCTAAAATCGAAAAAATTTGCTCAAAAAATTACTTGCCAGAAAATCCTCTCCGGAACAGGATGGAAAAATCGATTCGGAGGAGACAATAATATGTATGTCTGCTGCATATTGTCTGGTAATAGAGAAAATGAGCAAAATATGTAGAGCATCAAATCAAATATGTGAGACAGCAAAACCTACAGAGATGATGTTTTTCTTCACCAAAACAGTGTCGTCAACCACATCAAACACGGTGAGCAGTAATAGACTGCCATATTCCTCTTTGCACGTAGCTGCCACGTGTTCTTTCAGAGACTTTACCATCGTCTAAACAAAACCTCAGCTTCTCTCTCACTCATTCCTGCTACACTCAGATAGACTAACGACATTATTTTAAGCATTGGTTCCATAATGGTGCTGACCACACCAACACCTTATACGCTCAGGCACTTAACGCCGTTTATGGTACCGACACCATATATGATATACAGGGTGTGTCAAAAAAAACAACCCAGCAGAGTTTTTGCTGTAGCAACCGCAAATCTCAACCGATTTGAATGAATCCTTTTTTAAATGAAAGATAAATAAAGTCTTGAACGACTGGTGAAGGCCCTATTAAGATACGATGCTTAGTTCCTGAGATATTTTCCTTCAAACTCAAAACAGAGATTTTGGCAGTGAACAAGAGCAATTCCGTTGCACCTCACAACAAAACGGATTCCTACTGCTGAGGGGCAACAAGACTTTTTACAAATGAAGTAACCAAGCATGTGTGGCACCAGAAAAACCTCGTTACGTTAGCCCTGAGCAGTAGGAATTGGTTTTATTATGTAGTGCAACAGAATAATAAAAATCGCTCTTGTTCATAGCCAAAATCTGTTTTGACTTTGAGTGCAAATATCTCAGGAACCAAGCATCATATCTTAATAAAAGCTTCACCAAACTTTCAAGAATTAATTTATCTTTCATATAAAATAGGACTCACTGAAATCGGTTGAGATTGGCGGCTGCTACAGTAAAAAATCTGCTGGGTTGTTTTAATCTCTGTTGTGCACTGCCAAAATCTCTGTTTTGGTTTTGAAAGCAATTATCTCAGGAACTAAGCAACGCATCTTAATAAAAGCTACACCAGTCGTTCAAGAATTTATTTATCTTTCATTTAAAGCAGGATTCATTCAAATCGGTTGAGATTTGCGGTTGCTACAGCAAAAAATCTGCTGGGTTGTTTTTTTTTGACGCACCCTGTACATGTAACGCCGTTTATGGTACCGACACCATATATGATATACATGTAAGTACCTAGGGTAGTGGTACCATATATGGTACCGTCACCATATATAGTACCGGTACCATACGGTACCCTCACGTTCGGGCCTGTGGTGATAGCATATATGGTTCCCCTACCTTCGCATTGGTACCGGTACCATGGCAAGGTTCATGCGGCTTTTGTATAGCAGAATTCCCTGACCTTTCCCTGACTTTTGCATGACCGAAGTCAAAATTCCCTGACCAACCAGGGTGAGGAAACTGCAACCAATCTGAGATAATTTCAAAAAATTGACTTTGTAAACGGTTTTCAGAGGGTAAATTCCTGGCCTAAGTAGTAGTATATAAAGTCAGAAGACCGATCCTCAAAAGGGTGTTGTGTAAACTGCAGACATCACCATTTGGCGGCGAGATGTTTCTGCAGCTATCAAATTTTTCCCTGACCAGACACCAAATTCCCTGACTTTTCCCTGATTCCCTGACTTTTTTTAAATTCCCTGACTTTTCCATGACTCCCTGACTTTCCAGGTCCCGCACGAACCCTGCTGAACCTGATTTAAAACCACGGACTTTCGAACGTGGAACAGAACACGTTTTTAACCCTGAACGAAAATAATAGCGCGCTTTTCCTTTGTTCTAATTAAATAGTTCGTAATTTATCTTGATTGGCCTGTTTTTCCGATAAAAGAGCAAGTCTCGCAAAATGGGCGTGTTAAGCGCGACAGCACGTGAGACCTTTCTTGTCAGTACTATAGGCATACGTACATGTAACCATAGAGTTCTAGCTTATCTCATTATCATTGGTCTCGTCCTCGTTGAAATGGGCTCAGAAATGGGCGACAATTTCAAATCCTCTTCATTACGAGTTAGCACATAGTAAATTACACTGTTTAGCGACTGGCGCAACACACGAAATTCCCACTATTTGGCCCACATGTTACAAATTTCAGCTTGTTTGGTGAAACTGTGCTGAGAAACGGCAGCGGAAAGAAATGTTGTTATACTTTTGGGACACCTTATATCTGTTTGTGCTCACACTGTACTGTACTGTAGACAATGAATTTTTGTGGTAAACAAACACTAAACTGTTAGGAGTTTCAGGAAAATCACTTTAAGCAAACCTTTGTAGATAGACGAATAAATGTAAAGACATACAGCTGTGCTTGCATACTCTCTTAGTATATGGACGGCACTGTGTATTTGCGGACAAAAATTTATCCTCAGGCCTATTATCTGTCTGATAAAATGCTATGCTAGAAGAAGAGCATAGAAAAAAACAGAACACATACTGAAGACATTTTATCCCAAATAGATCCTAAATAAATAGAAAGTATTTTTCCAATTTCAGTATTCTTGTCTCGTTTACATCACTAATCAGTGAACGTTTTTTCTTTGTTCAAGTTTGTAGTTTATTTAGATTGACCCGTTTTTTTATATAAAAAAGTCTCATAATGAATCTACAGTGGGGTGCAAAAGTTTAAACGCACGTTGTCCTCTTCAAGAAAAACTGACTTTTCGCTGATTTGTTGGAGATAATCGGTAAGTGTTATACACCGTTACATAGCTTGAGATCTTACCAAAAAGGTGGTGCAGACTGCGCTGCAATGGGTTGCGTTATGGTGAAGTTGCATCCGGTCTAAGTCAATCTGTCAGAAAAAGGGTTAGCAAAAGTTTAAACGCACTTTCAAAATTCTACAAAATCTGACTAAACTTCTTTCAAACAACGATTGTAAGAATACCTAAATACTAATTAATGAACAACAGGACAACTTTGATGCTTTGGAATAATTCAGTCGCACTGTAACGCAATTAATCGTAACACATCTGATCATGGTGAAATTGGTCTGGTCTGTGTACAAGGTCTACAATTTGAATGGTTTTGAACTCTCTCAAACTTCTTATGGATGTGTAAGAGACTGAGACTGCTAATCAGGCTAAACAAACTGTGTTTATGATAACAGAACCACGAAAACAGAACATTTTTAATCGGATTAAGGTTGACAGATCATTACTATTCCACGTCTGTCACACTGAGGTTTAGTATTCTGGTCTTCTCAGTGTTTGTAATCGACTGCAACCAATAAACATGGGGTAACTCATATGGTTTTTACATGTACTATTGTTTCTCTTATGCAAAAATACCAGAACATGCCATTTAGGCACCTTACTCAGTTAACAGCACTATAACCAGCATACTGAATATCCAGTAATGATCCACAATAATCAACTGACGGCAACCGTGAGGGTAGTTTGACCAGGAGACATCATCCCTGCTTCCAAAAACTTGCGTTTTTAACTGAAATGCATTGTGTGATCCCATGGATATGGAATTCCATCATCTGTTCATTTTAAGATGACCTATGGCTGCTTCAGTGAATGCTTCTGCCATTGGTGTACACTGAATCTTGGCTCACTTATGTTTGACTATGATACTAAAGGTCCCAATTTTACTGTGTTCAGGTTCTCTGGCCCCTTGGGGCTTGTTCTGTCTTTGCTCATGCCATTTTTCTTAAAACCAGGCAGCTGAGTCAGATATGCACCTCATAAACCATAACCATGTAACCATTACCTAGCAGATTCACTATAATTATCTGGTTTGGGCCCATAATTACCAACGTTTATGACTTGTACCTTCTAAAAAGCTTGAAATTCATGCATGCCAGACTTTCTGCCATACATCAGATGTTAGCAAGTTTGATCTGTCAAGGTGCTACTGGCAGTCTGGTACTAGAGATCGCGTTGATACAAGGCACCATAGCAGGTTCAATCTTCTGCATGCCAATTGGACAAAGAGCACAACAGGGCTAACTGAATCATGGCAAAGCATCAGACTTGTCTTGCTATTTATTATTTACTATCTAGGTGTTCGTCCAACTTTTATTTGAAAGATCTGAGTCGGATTTTGTGGGATTTTTAAAGTGCGTTTAAACTTTTGCTAACCCTTTTTCTGACAGTCCAGCTTAGACTGGCTATAACTTTACTATAAAGCAACGCATTGCAGTGCAGTCTGCGCCAACCTCTTCGCAACGTCTCAAGCTATGCAACGGTGTATAACACTTGCCAATTACCTTCAACAAGTAAGTGAAAAGTCACTTTTTCTTGTACCTGACTGGGTGCGATTAAACTTTTGCACCCCACTGTACGTATAGTATAACCGCCAGAGCATGTAAAGCCTATCGAGTCACTGTACTATATTATAAGCTAGATGCAGACAGATTGTCTCAGATGCAAGGCCTACCCGCTTTTGTCTCTATCACATTATCATTGGTCTCGTGGAAGTGGGCTCAGAAATGGGCGGCAATTTCAAATCCTCTTCATTATGAGTAGGCACAGAGTAAATGACGCTGTTTAGTGACTGGGAGCGTTTCTCCTTTATCGGCGGCAGTTTTACCGATTTAGGGGTGGGCGGTCCGGAACCAGTTCTGTGTGTTGATTCCGGTTCGGCGTTGTTCTCTTTCAGCTTTCCGATCAGTTGGTCGAACATGGCAGGCGGCCAAAATCGTTCGTCGTTGGTTTTCTGCAAGTTGTTCGTTTTTTGAAGAGGCATTGTTATTTTTGACTAGTGTTGTTACAATACCAAAATTTTCGTTTGACTATGACTATGACTACCGTCCGTTTGAGTACAATACCAGAGTAGTCAAATTTGACTATATAGTAGTCAAACCGTTTGACTTCTATGACCACCGGTTTGACTACTTTGACTACTTTTTGAAACAGAGCCAAATTGACATTTTCAGAGATTTATCATGTTTCAGTTACCAGCCGTCAGCCTGAAATGGGTGTTATTCCATCAATAAATCATTCACTTTGAAATAAGCAGTGATTGGGTGCTAAAACATACGGCAGAATTGTTCTTTTCCCTCCAAAATTTTTATTGTAAACCAAAAACAGCATGCTGTGCAAAAAATGCTGTAAAATAGAATAAAACGCCCTTTCAAAATTTGTGTTTTAAGCCAATTCTTGCCGTTTCTTCAACCAAAAAGTGTACATTTTCTATTGTATGTTATAATTTTAATCTTGGACCTGTGGAACTTGAATCCGGTAGAGATTCACTGACTGATGCTTCATTATTTCAGAATTTTAGAGAAAAATGCTGTTTCGTGTTGCATAGTGCTTAAAAATGTATCAAATTTGTCAAATATTTCGTTGCGAACAGCTAAAAGAGGTAAAATGCGCCTGAAATGTTTGCCTTTTATAGCAAAACGTAGTCATAGTCAAACGGTTTGACTACCTGGTCTTCGTTTGACTACGTATTTATGGTAACGAAGGTAGTCAAACTTTGACTTTGACTACCTGCCCGTTTGACTGCGATATCACAAAAGTATTAACTATGACTTTGACTTTGACTAGTAGTCATAACAACACTATTTTGGACGCATCACTGCATTTTGGTAGTATTTACGCCCTATACATAGACTTTTCTACCTCGTCATCTCTCTGATAGAATCGAATGAATAGTTTGTCGGCCAGAATAGGTCCGAGACTGCCTTCCGGAGGCCAGGCAATTTTCTCGAGTTGTAGAGGAATGATTGGCTTTCCCAAACCGTTCGAGAGATTCACTTCACGTATGCAGTTGGCAGAGATTGTGTATTTGACGTTCATACACAGTAGGATCACTTTAGCTCCTCTGATTCCTCTGTCGATTTCTTCGTACAAACTGTCGCCTCCACCCATCTGACCTGAAAATCTGCACAGTCCTGCACTGCATACCGAAAGCTTTTAACAGGATAGCCCTGAGCTTCTTTCTCCATATTTCTTTGAGTTTTTTGAAGACGGGCCTTCTGTTAGAGCACTACCATACTTAGTATTATCCTCACCAATATCCATCCAACAAGTGTATCCGAGAGCTTCCAAATGCCTTTTGAGCAGCTTTACCTCCTTCTGATGAGCCCATTGATAGCTGAGAAAAACAGTGGGCGGCTTTTCGTAAGTTGCTCTTTCTTCCGGCACAAGCCTCTTGGCAGAGGCTTCAGCCTTCTTGATCACATTCACAGCGTCCATTCGGTTGATTTCGGTTAGAATGGTGAGCAGAAAGTGAGTGGCTTCCGATGTTTTGCGTGTGGTGTACAGTTCTGCCAGCAAACTCATACACGGGTCGTTTTGTGTCGCCCAACCATGGATTTCGTCCGCTCTCAAATATTTAGAGTACAAATATAGGTTGTGATCGTGAAATAGTATTGGGGATGTTTTCCATGTCTTTCGATTATTGGGTATTGACTATTGGGACTACTAGGATTAGGACTAGAGATGCGCTCTGGCTGAAATGTTCAGCTGGGGCCGCTCGAGCCCCAACTTTTATTCGGAAAAATTGTCGATTCGACTAAAATAAGCCAAATTTGCCATTTTTGGGCTCTTTTCCATAATTTTCCCCTTACTCACAGAATCATGTTTGATCTCTAACTGATGCATCCTTTAGTTCTTAACATAACCAGGTCGAAAATAGTTAGTTAGTTAGTTAGTTAGTTAGTTAGTTAGTTAGTTAGTTAGTTAGTTAGTTAGTTAGTTAGTTAGTTAGTTAGTTAGTTAGTTAGTTAGTTAGTTAGTTAGTTAGTTAGTTAGTTAGTTAGTTAGTTAGTTAGTTAGTTAGTTAGTTAGTTAGTTAGTTAGTTAGTTAGTTAGTTAGTTAGTTAGTTAGTTAGTTAGTTAGTTAGTTAGTTAGTTAGTTAGTTAGTTAGTTAGTTAGTTAGTTAGTTAGTTAGTTAGTTAGTTAGTTAGTTAGTTAGTTAGTTAGTTAGTTAGTTAGTTAGTTAGTTAGTTAGTTAGTTAGTTAGTTAGTTAGTTAGTTAGTTAGTTAGTTAGTTAGTTAGTTAGTTAGTTAGTTAGTTAGTTAGTTAGTTAGTTAGTTAGTTAGTTAGTTAGTTAGTTAGTTAGTTAGTTAGTTAGTTAGTTAGTTAGTTAGTTAGTTAGTTAGTTAGTTAGTTAGTTAGTTAGTTAGTTAGTTAGTTAGTTAGTTGGTTAGTTGGTCAGTTAGTTAGTTGGTCAGTTAGTTAGTTGGTCAGTTAGTTAGTTGGTCAGTTAGTTAGTTGGTCAGTTAGTTAGTTGGTCAGTTAGTTAGTTAGTTAGTTAGTTAGTTAGTTAGTTAGTTAGTTAGTTAGTTAGTTAGTTAGTTAGTTAGTTAGTTAGTTAGTTAGTTAGTTAGTTGGTCGGGTCGGGTCGGGTCGGGTCGGGTCGGGTCGGGTCGGGTCGGGTGGGGTCGGGTCGGGTCGGGTCGGGTCGGGTCGGGTCGGGTCGGGTCGGGTCGGGTCGGTCGTCGGTCGGTTTGTTCGTTCGTTCGTTTTTTTCAGTTGTACTGGCATTTTTGACAGCTCAGTGAGCCGATGCTCTTCTCAGAGTTAATTCAGCGAGTTAGCAATAATAGTATGACAAGAGACAGAGAAGGACAGGAAAGTACTAGTAGAGAAGCTACCGATATCCAAGTCTGCGAGCCAGCAGACGCCAGTCAGTATCGCTGCGTGGATTCAAAAGAGAAGATACTTGCTTGGCCCAAATCGGTGCATTGCTAAGACTCTAAAAACGTAGAAATTATCACACCACACAAATGTTCTATACTACATACTAGAGATGTGTCTGTGTTTCGATATACAGTATAGATAAAAGAATGTCCCATCGCTTTTTCGGCCTTCACTCAAACGTTTCGTTCTCAGTCAATTCT
Organism: Sabatieria punctata; assembly: GCA_030248155.1. NCBI lineage: Eukaryota > Metazoa > Nematoda > Chromadorea > Araeolaimida > Comesomatidae > Sabatieria > Sabatieria punctata. Next base: position 177,855 of record JASANB010006841.1, read on the forward strand.
TTACCGATTTGGCTCAAATTTTCAGCAAAAATTAACAACACGGTTGGCTAAATATTCTGCAAGTGTGGTGCCAAAATTCCGACTCATACTGGTTTTATGACCCGAAAACTAGGAATGAGGGTGGTCCACGCAAATTTATTTTTTTTTCGGTAATACAAGGAGTACAGGCCTGAAACTTGCAGGAATGATTGGTGTTGCTATTGGGCATAACATACTAAGCGGGCAGCCCTGTAGCTCAAAGGGCACTAAAATTGGGGAATTTCAAAAACATGAGAGAAAATCCCATAGTTAAGAAATCCGCACCTTCTAGAATCAAAGCACTGAATCAGGGATGTGAGGTGGGAAAAAAACACTGGAAAAAAACTGTTTTTTTTCGGAAAAAAACCGGTTTTTTTCCTAAGGGTCGGAAAAAACATAAATCGCGGAAAAAAACTCAAGCTAAAAATAGCTAATTTACGTCATTTTTCGTTTAAAAAACGGACTTTTGCTATGTATAATAGGCCATACTGACTCAAAACTGTTAGAAAAACAATAAAAAAGACCAAATTTGGCATGAAAAAACAAAAATGCAAACTGCTGTAAGAAAATTTGCATATAGCGTTGTTTATGGAACCTGTCAGGCACTGTTTCATGCCTGTTTCGTGATTTATATCAATGTAACACGTGTATTTCTGGTCTAACAAGACTGAGGAAGGCGCTAGAAAGCGTTAGGAATCATAAAACCAGCCTAGGATACTCAGAACTTGGGCTGGAGTTTTTTTCCGCGATTTAGGAAAAAAACCGGAAAAAAACCGGAAAAAAACTGGAAAAAAACAGACCGAGGTTTTTTTCGGAAAAGTATACAACCCTGCACTGAATCTGTTGTTAATCAACGCAGATTGTAGCAGGAAGTTCGACAAATAAATGAACCTGATATTTAAACTCTGTTCCACACCATAGAAACCATCCCTGCAGCGGTTTTTGAAAATAGAAAATCTTTAGAATCGTCAATTTGCCGGTTTTACGAAGAAAAGTAATATTTAGTCATGTTTTTTAAATTCCCCAATTTTAGTGCCCTTTGAGCTACAGGGCTGCCCGCTTAGTATGTTATGCCCAATAGCAACACCAATCATTGCTGCAAGTTTCAGGCCTGTACTCCTTGTATTACCGAAAAAAAATAAATTTGCGTGGACCACCCTCATTCCTAGTTTTTGGGTCATAAAACCAGTATGAGCCGGAATTTTGGCACTAAACTGGCAGAATATTTAGCCAACCATGTTGTTAATTTTTGCTGAAAATTTGAGCCAAATCGGTAAAGAAATGACTGAGAACGAAACGTTTGAGTGAAGGCCGAAAAAGCGATGGGCCATTTTTTTATCTATACTGTATAACTTGTAACATGCATGTTACAGGTCATTCGATGAAGGAGGAGGGAGTTGTTGTTTTGATCTCAAATTCCGCGGATGGGTAGTAGACCGAAAACTCTAATGGGCTTAAATAGAGAAATCGCTGCTTTATAGGTTTTTAGCGGCTTTTGTATCTGAAGTAATAAGAAAATGCAAAAAATCTGTCTGAAAACTGGCGGGCGGCTTCGAAAAATCCTGTGGTGGTTCCAGTCTTGGAGTTTAAAGAATTAAAATGAATCTGATAAAGGAAATTGTTATCCATTTTCTCTCTTGCCTTGTTATCCAGCTCGTTCACATCCTGTTCTATAATATCGACTTGTCCATCCAGTTCACTAACTCGCATGTTTGTCATTGACACGTTCTCTCTAGTTTTCTCAATTTGAATTGTGTGCACATCGATTTGTTCATCAAGTTCGTCCACTTCCCCTTCAACATTCTGCACTCTATCTTTCAGCTGACCGAGGGATTCCTTTTGAGTTTCTAGCCCAGTACTGACAGTCGCCAAACTGTAACAATTGCACTTTTTAATCGATGCAGTTTTATTATAGTGATAAAAATTGCCTTCTCTCTTCGATTATGTTAATCAGATGTTCGGCCTGTTGTTTCAGAGTGTCATCCTTTGTCAGCGATTGAAAGTAGGACATGTATGGCTTGAGGAGATGAGGAAATTTGCTAGCGATTGGAACCCAAGATGCCACGATTGTTGGAACCGCGAATGTAGGGTTCGGATGCTTGCTTACTTCTGCTTTCTCAAGCAGAAATATTCGTTCCGCTTCTTTCTGCATTACAATTTGGTAAGACAGAAGTAAAGTATGGTGGATATTGATGGTACTGAGAATGAGAATAACAATTCTACTGTTGTTTTGCTATAACAGAGTACACATGTGTATAAATTTATAACTACAGTTAAGTCAGAGTCCCAACTGATCACTAAAATACTCTACTAAATCGTTAAATCATACAGTATAGATAAAATCGCTTTTTCGGCCTTCACTCAACCGTTTCGTTCTCAGTCATTTCATTACCGATTTGGCTCAAATTTTCAGCAAAAATTAACAACATGGTTGGCTAAATATTCTGCCAGTTTAGTGCCAAAATTCCGACTCATACTGGTTTTATGACCCAAAAACTAGGAATGAGGGTGGTCCACGAAAATTTATTTTTTTCGGTAATACAAGGAGTACAGACAGGCCTGAAACTTGCAGGAATGATTGGTGTTGCTATTGGGCATAACATACTAAGCGGGCAGCCCTGTAGCTCAATTGGCACTAAAATTGGGGAATTTCAAAAACATGACTAAATATAACTTTTCTTCGTAAAACCGGCAAAATGACGATTCTAAAGATATTCGATTTTCAAAGTACGCTGCAGGGATGGTTTCTATGGTGTGGAACAGAGTTTAAATATCAGGTTCATTTATTTGTCGAACTTCCTGCTACAATCTGTGCTGATTAACAACAGATTCAGTGCTTTGATTCTAGAAGGTGCGGATTTCTTAACTATGGGATTTTCACTCATCTTTTTGAAATTCCCCAATTTTAGTGCCCTTTGAGCTACAGGGCTGCCTGCTTAGTATGCTATGCCCAATGGCAACAACAATCATTCCTGCAAGTTTCAGGCCTGTACTCCTTGTATTACCGAAAAAAAATAAATTTGGGTGGACCACCCTCATTCCTAGTTTTCGGGTCATAAAACCAGTACGAGTCGGAATTTTGGCACTAAACTTGCAGAATATTTAGCCAACCATGTTGCTAATTTTTGCTGAAAATTTGAGCCAAATCGGAAAAGAAGTGACTGAGAACGAAACGTTTGAGTGAAGGCCGAAAAAGCGATGGGACATTTTTTTATCTATACTGTATATGTCATAGGGAGAAACGGAATTCAGGGAGATTCGGAATCTCCCTAGGGAGAAGTGGAATTCCGTCTCTCCCTAGGGTTTTAGCGAATATGACCTCTATTCCCTCACTCCCTAGGGAGATTCGGAATCCGCCCCGCACCCCAGAAAAGGTCACTCTACTTGGTGGCTCTTTTGCCCTCAGGCTCTGTGAGAACAACTTTTACAACCTGTCCGTCTCTGGGCCCGGCCGTAATTGGCACCTAATTAGGCAGCAGTGGTTCAAACGGCATGCAGATAGAAGTATGAGACCACACGGTATGCAAAATGATGGGTCGAACCACCGGTGCCTTCAATCATCGATGTACTTTGAAACCACACTCTCGGAAACATCTGCTACAGCCTTTTCCAATTTTTTACCGTTGTGTCTCGACCTGGGTGACCTGCTTCATCATGTGCACTCTCCAGCAGCTGCGGCAGTTCAGACATACCGAAAACGGCTTCCGCCTATTGACAGAACGCAGAGTCCCGTAATAAGCTTTATATACAATATTAAATAAATATAGTACCTTGTTGTTGTTGTTGTAACATGTTGTCCTTTCGGACGAGGAGTAGCCAACTGCTATAGAGCAGGAAGAGACACGAGGTCCGGCAGCCTCCTTAACAACAACCCTCCCCTTTTGCTGTCGGTTGGTGCAAGACAGCTAAGGTTTGGTTCCCATTTATCTACTTGCCATTGCTGCTCTACATAGAACTTTTTTTTTCTTCTATAACTTTCACTTCAACTTGTCCGTGACGCCTTCTATCTACAGCTGCTCAACCTGAGCCGCTGATAGCTGGGTTCCACAAATCGTATTCTGCTCTATCACTACTAGGCAGTACAAGTTTCGGCATTTTTACGGCCCAACCGTAAAAAGGCCTCGCTAACTCTGATGGAACGCTCTGCCTGCTCTAAAGCAAGCGCGGCAGAGTGGCCAGAGGCGGTTTTGTGTGTAAGTAATCAACTCTGTATGTAGCGCAATACGTACGTACAATAAAAAAGATCAAAAACCAAACATTTGTCGGGTTGTTACTGTAAAATTTTTGGTCTGTTCACTAATTGCCTAATTAGGTGCCAATTACGGCCGGGCCCAGAAACTGACAGGTTGTAAAAGTTGTTCTCGCAGAGCCTGAGGGCAAAAGAGCCACCAAGTAGAGTGACCTTTTATGGGGTGCGGGGCGGATTCCGAATCGCCCTAGGGAGTGAGGGAATAGAGGTCACATTCCCTAAAACCCTAGGGAGAGACGGAATTCCACTTCTCCCTAGGGAGATTCCGAATCTCCCTGAATTCCGTTTATCCCTACGACATATACATAAGCATTAAATTAATCATACAGTACGTATATAGACAGAAAAAATAGTAAAAAAACCATACATGTAACAGGGGGTCTGGGGAGAGTCTACCCCACCCGACTTAGGCCAGACCCCCCGGATGGGAACCCACAAGACGATTTTCCCGACCCCCCCTCCGATTTTTCTGGCAAGTAATTTTTTGAGCAAATTTTTGCGATTTTTTACAATTTCAGACACAAAATTTTCCAAAATCGCCTGCAAAACAGCACTTTTTAGCTGTACTTCAGCCCAAATTGGCCATTTTGACGATTTTTAGCCAAAAAATTGCGATTTTTTCGATTTTTGAGCGTTTTTTAGTGCCCAACCCACCTCCCAAAATTTTGGCTCGGACCCCTCCCCCCAGGCCGGCGCCAGACCACCACCCCCCTCCCCCTTCGGCGGATGACCTGTTACATGTATGAAAAATACTAGGAGTACAAAATAATTACTGTTGTAAATCAGAATCTTTGATAGTAAAATAAAAATAAAAGTTTAATTAAATACATGAATTTCTAGTAAATGGTTACCTCATCCAGTAGTGCAATAGGGTTGAGCAGTACGTAAGCAACGACCCCAGCGAACAAAGGATTCGCGTTTCGCACTTTGTCAAAATAATCATTCCCTTTTCCTCGCATTTTCTCAGGATGAGAGTTCGCAATATTTGTCAAAATATGGCTTGTGTCGCCATATTTGTCTCCAAGATACTTCTCCAATCGACTTATCTCTGGTATCAACTTCTATAAATCAGATAGGGAAATAACGACATATACAATGGTGCACAAAAAAATGTCCTCTCCACTTTTTCGGGTTCACTAAAATCACTGTTTTTCACTCAATTCTCAACGAATTTGAACCAAATTTTCAGGGTAGGTGCCCAATGGGTCTGGCTAACTCTGCTAGAATTTGGGGCGAAAATTCAAATTTTAAACGGGAAATTTAAACGAAAATGCGAAAATCATATGGTCTCATAAAAACGGCTCTTACTCAAGAAATACAAAAGCTACGCTAGTGAAATCACGGCCGTTTATAGACCCGATATAGTGCAGAAGTTTCAAAACCCTCGCTCAAAGTACGCGCGAGAATCCGATTTTCAAATTTGGCAAAAAATCGGAATTTGTCATCATTTCCAAAGCTTACATTATGAGGTTCACTAAAATTGCCCGTTTTCAGTCAATTCTCCGCCAAACTACTGCAAGAAAAAAAATGCGGTGCTATACAGGTAACAAGTTACGCTGATTTCAAATCCGATTGAAACGAAATTTGAATCAAGTCTCCTTTGTACCGAAAATGGACGTTGAGAACAAACGACAAATCCAGTTTTTGAGGTGAAAATGTGCGTCAACGGCTGAATTATGATTAAAAATGCATCCTATTCGATAGCTCATACTCTGCTTCATATAAATACATCACTTCCTCCTATCAATAACCGGACACAAAAAAAGAATTTGCGTTTGAAGTTGCTAAAACGTTTTCAGACCATTTTGGCCGTTTTTTTGTATTTTCTAAACCTATCATATACAGTATACATAGTAGATAAAAAAAATATGTCCCATCGCTTTTTCGGCCTTCACTCAAACGTTTCGTTCTCAGTCAATTCTTTACCGATTTGGCTCAAATTTTCAGCAAAAATTAACAACATGGTTGGCTAAATATTCTGCAAGTGTGGTGCCAAAATTCCGACTCATACTGGTTTTATGACCCGAAAACTAGGAATGAGGGTGATCCGATCCGATCCGATTTGCGGGGGGCCTTACGGCCTGCGATCAGACTCTAGGTCCATTCCACTACCCCCGTGGTTTCGTCATCTCGGACGTTTCCCTCCTTTCACTGCCAAGCCACTCAAGCCATGCTGTTGGGCGCCAGGTACTAAGAGAGTGCCTGGCGTGGTGACGTCATGGTTCTGACAGCTCCCAACGGCCGCCCGGCCAAGTGGCCAAACCGGTATCAGCCTTATTGCTGGTCTCTCAGACAGCTCCTGACGTCGTTGATCTTCCCTCCAACGCGGCATGCTTTTTGGAGCGGCTTTCGGTGCTACGGCAGATGCAGTTGGTTCCCATTTTAACTACTTACTGTAACCAGTTTTCGGTGGGCTGGGGGGGCGTGCCGCGACACTCTTTGGAGAAAAAGGCGGCGGGGGGAAAAGGGGGGGGGCGGGGCGGGCGGGGCCCACGAGCCGAGGGGGGGGGGGGGGGTCGGAATTAATTTTGGGGTAGGGAGGGGGGGGTGGGGTGGGTGGGGGTGGTGGGGGACGGGGGGGGGGGCGTAGGGGAGGGGTATGAGAGATGGGAAAAAAAAAAAATTAAAAAATAGTATAAACCTTCTTGAAAGTTAAACTGTTTTATTTGTTGATAGAGGGAATAGTAATAAAAATTTAACTTTTATTGGCCCTTGTGGATCTCTGTAGCGTTTTTTTTTTTTAATTTTAATTGTGTTTGGCGGTTTCGGGATAAATTTTATTTTTTTTTTTTGTTCGTTTTTGGCTTTGGGTCGGTGGCCGCTTGGCGGTTAGCCAAGCACTATTGTGGTTTGCGTTGTCGTTTTGAAAAATTGATGCGTGATCCCTGTGTGGGTTTTGGGTAAGGTTGGGGAATTTGTGGGAGTTTGTGTTGTTAATTTTGGTGATTTTGGGGGGGAAGAGGAAAGTGGGGGAAGGGAGAAGGTGTGGTTATACTGTATGTATACCGATACAGTCGATACAGTGTATGTCGTTATTTCCATTTCTGTCCTGTAAATGTAATTATTATTATTATTACTTTCTATGTTTCGGTTAAAATGCAACAGCAAAACGGTACTTCAGAATTTGATTCCGAGATAACTCGCAACAATTCTCTGATGCTGCTTTGTGTACTATCGTCAGCCTTCTCCATTTGATCCAAAATTAATTTAATTTGTTTCTGATTATGTACAGATTCTTGACATTTTGGAATGGCCTCATACAATGACTTGATCTCTGCTGAAACCATTTTCAGTTTTGACTGAATGGCAAGTGAAGTGTTTTTACTGTATTTATGCCGCTGGAAAAAGTATTGCAGCAAAAACTGGCATCTTTCTGCGAACAATTCAGGACTGGTTCTCAGCGACGCATCAATTACATCCTTGCAGCGATCTTGAATATCTCTCATTCCTCGATCAAGACCTTCTTCATCCATCTCCAGCCAGTCCACAACGATGGCAAAAAACGGAGCCAGAATTCGAAGGCAGTCAGCTTCGTCGTTGTAGTTCTCAAAATGAACAGAGGCAAGTAAATCGTTGGTTATAATATTTTTTGCTTTCTCTCAAGTGATTGTTTCTCAGTCTGCTTTTTATCAGACTAACCCAGAAAATTTTGGGCTCAAACAATACACTCTCAGTAGTGTTCTGACCACATCAAAACTCATCGATCTCGATATCTATGTTTTGTATTTAATACATATAGTATATCGATCGACAATCAATGCCCATATTCCCGAATCAGTAAAAAATAGTTGATGTCAACTTCTAGTCATTTGAATACTTGAGAATATTGAAGGAAACAGCATAATTGACAGAAAGTGAACAAAAATAGTGTTTGAGATATAAATTTTCGATATCGATAGCGAAAAGATAGGTGGATAATAGCGATATCTGTATAGTGTGACAGTATTATTGTCGGGAACCCTAGTTCTCTTCTCAGTCAGTTTTTACTTGACTCAAATTTTCTTGGTTTCTGGTGGAGCCGGTTTTGGGTAACTTTAGTGAAATTTTATAGCGAAAATTTAAACTCCTGCTGGTTCCATAAAGCCAAACACTAAAATTGAGGGTTGTCTATGAAAGTTTTTTCAGTAATTCCAATTTAAAAGAATACTACTTTGAAAATTCTAGAAACGATTGGTATTCTCGTTATGAACAGTGTATTGAATGGGCATCCTTGTGTTGTAGCTAAAACAGCACTGAAATTTGGAACTGACCTGGACTGCAATCGAATCACTAGGATAAAGGCACTTTTTCCTAGCCTATTTTAAATTGAAGTTTAAACACTTGATTTTGAATTTACCCCAAGAAGAACATAAGATACTATTGAGTAGTGGAGACTGCCATAAATATTGGGCCAGCCTTCGTCATCAGTAAGTTCTTCTTTGTTCTTCGACCATTCGAACAGCTCGAAGATCAGACCATATATTTCTTTCGTCTCATCACTAGGCCTACAATTTTTAAGTTTAGATTGGCACAGTTGCTCAAACCTGACAAATTTGGCACTTGTTGCATTGAACTTGATAATTGAAGAAAGATTGCCACAAATCCATGCCATCAACCAGTGGCTTGAAGTACTTTTTCTTTTTTTCATCTAGAGTCCATGTGTCATTCTGATATAATGTCTTCATGCTGCGAAACAAGCTAATTTTTTGCTCTATGGAAATTTTCTGGAACTGATCAAAGTTAAACTATATCTCTTTCTTACAACTTTCAAACCTTCCAATCGATTAGTTCAAGTGAATCATCGTATAGACAGGCAGCAAAATATGCGCTTTCAGTGGCAAGAGCTTTTATTAAAAGTTCCAAAATTATGTGTGAAACATTTTTACCTGCTGGAAGCTCCCTAAATTTTTTCGTACTTACTATTGTGTCTTTATAAGATAGGTAAGTTTATAATACTTTATCTGATTAGTCATTTCTTTTACAAGCCTCTGGTAGTGCTTGAAGTTTTCAGGCACTCGAACTTTGTTTTCAAGAAGGCACTGGAAAATTTGACAAGGTCCCTTTGGCACTTTCTGAAAATACAATAGGTACATAACTATAACCATACTATACAATTAGGGGCTGCGGGCTACCGCTAGCTGCATAGAAAGTGATCCAAAACCCAATCAGCCCTCCCCAGGACAGTTTATTGGACGCCAACCCGAAAATGCAAGCAACGATATCAGCTACAGTACTACTGGTCAGAAATCATTAATTGTTAGGTAAGAAAAGCCTACGCAGACCCAGACCTGTTTTATGTATGATTAGAACGACAGAAAACAAAAAATACCTTCCATTTTATACAATCTTTAGCTACAATGGTTTCTGCTATCTCAACAATTTTCATATTTCGATGTTGGACACATGCACAAGCCAGATCGAGCCATTGTTGCGATGAGAATTTGCTGAAAGTTGAGTTTATTCTGAAAATATTATTGAAAACGTACATGTAGCATGGAGCCCTCACCCGACCTAAGTCAGACAGCCTCCGATTTCTCTGGCAAATAATTTTTGAGCAAATTTTTGGCAATATTTAGAATTTCAGACACTAAAACTGCTAAAATCGCCTGTAAAACAGCACTTTTTAGCTGTATATAAGCCCAAATTTGTTATTTGGTCGGTTTTTAGACGAAAATTTGCAATTTCTTCGCGATTTTTAGCGTTTCTTAGTGAGCAACCCCCTCCTAGAATTTTCGCTCAGACAAGGGCTGTTTTTTTCAGTCAGAAAAGCTTTTCCAAAATTACAGTGGTTCAGATCAATTCTGGCCAGACTTATTCGGTCACTAATGGAAAAATTTACTTACAATGTGATGGATTTCGTGAATTTCAACTCTATTAATTTCTTTTATGTTCTATTGGATATGAAAAATTATGTTTCGACTTGACCTTTAGCTTTAACTAGTATTACCTAGTTTTTCTCGACTTTGCCAAATATTATTTACCTCGTTTCTTCAAATTTCCAAAAGGTACCACACTGAATCAGCTACCTACATAGTTTTGTTTAACTTACCTTTTCTGCTCATTAGCTATGTCCCTTGTTTTATCATAACAATTTCTAAATTGGTCATCGGTTTTCGCTTCTTGAATAGACTTCAGTAGTCTATCGAACTCACTGGAACCAGACTGCATTTCTTGTTCTACGTATTTTCCAACAGTCTCTGTTCTTCAAACTTTGACATGGCAAATAGAAAATAGGTACATAGCACACATACACGGAGAGAGATGTGCACATTAGTTCTATGACAATGGCAAGCTGCCTTCGATACTGTTGCCAGGCATACCAGTCAATTCTGACGATCGATTAAGTTGAGTAGACCTCATATATATGTACATTGCAGATTGCCGAGAGCAGGTGGTAAAACATTCACCTTGCAAGGAAAAGCTTTCTTT